>JAQGAA010002723.1:0-12106 GCA_034696425.1 Isotoma viridis | reverse complement strand
TCCAAAATTGTGATCAGAATAATTCTTGACAAATTAATCTATTTTTGTGATAAATTTGATCTAAATTTGTGACCCGTTAATTCCATGCCAAAAGCAATTGACTTATTGATGGAAAAGTTTTACTCTTTTTAGCATACCGATATATTTTCGGTTCCATTTTAACATACTTAACGCATGGTAAATTTAAATAACAAACGAGTCAATTTGTGACAAACTCGTCTGCAATTATTTACTGAATTAAATTCCAATCTCCTCCAAAATCTTGTTTTGGGGCATTTTACCACAACCTCTTTATTGACACCGGTGTCGCGGTGTTCATGATGTCCACGCCATCTAGCTCTTGGGTAATTGTGGAGCTTTAAAGGTAAATGTAGATTCTGCAAAAAAGCTTGAAATGTCCGTCGAGAATGTCGGGATTAGAATTAGATAGCCGGCCAATCAAAAATTGCATTGTAATGTTTGAAATGAGATTAGAAAAATGAATGTCAATTTTCAAACGTGATAATGAAATGGGGTGATACATAATTTCGATGAGCTGCAGCCCCTGGCTGCAGCAGCCACATGTATTAATATAAGTTACAAAAGATTAACTCACCATTTCTAGTTCATCTTCTCACTGTCAAGATAAATTTCAAGGTGGTAAATGATAATTTAAATTGAGGTTCTGTACGTACATATATGACATACTAAGAACTGAACGAACTTGTTTAAGTGCGGAAAATAATACGATTCGATTTAAGCAACGGCAGAAGATTATTTTATCTATCATGATGACAAATAATACCAGCAATCAAATACTCAGAGGTATTCATAAAGTAATTCAAAATACAATTGTGTAATAAAACAGTATCACAAGATAATAAAAACGAGTGTCTAAAACCCTTTCGAAATGGCTAGATTTGCAAAAGTTTTACTTTGCCGATGTACACTATCCGCATGCTTAAGATTTTGCAATATTGCAAAAAACTGATTTACAAGAGTATGATTATAAGCTGGCAACAGATTTATGAATTACAATATTTAATCCATGTGCAAATGCAGGACAGGGCAAAAAGAATATTAAATCAGATCAGAGCTTATCAAACACAAAACATTCCTAAATCATTCTGACATTAGGAATTTTCTCGAGTTATACCCTCAAAAGGATTTTGTAACTCAACGTTGACTACTGATACACATTATTAAGGTCAATGAAGAATTAATAAACAATTTTAACCGTTAAACCAAAGTAGCAAAGCAATTGCCGTAAAACTCGATTTAGAACGCCGTGGGGGGCTATTTTCTCAAACCTCCAAAAAGGGTGGGGTTTTATTCCGGGATGGAGCTATGTTCCGGGTGGGGCCTTAATATTCCGATATAAAATTTCAGCACCAGTTTGCTACATATTCTAACAATTTTTCTAACATTTTTTGCAATTTTAACTAAAAATGTTGACATTTCTATATATTTTTCTTACTTTTTTGCATATTTGCTGATAAACCTTGCTTTTATTAGGGCTTATATATTTTCATCAGTAAAAACATCAGCTTGTAAACTATAAAGTTTAAATTGTTGTTTATTTGAAAAAGAACAAAAAAATGGGTGGGGTTATATTCCGGGGGGACTTTAAATCTTAGACCTGGTGCTGTATTTAGCGGGGTTATAAACCGGTGGGGGTTCTAAATCGAGTTTTACGGTACTTCATTACAAAATTATTTTAAGACTCAAGTCGAGAATTAAACTATAACTTAATTGCATTTTAATATGTATTTCTGTTCCGTTTGGACAATTTTGCCCCATCTACAGTTAATAAACTTGGCCAAAATATCTTTCGGTCAGGTAGACAACACCGTGTTTTATATAATTTCATTTCATGTACGCTGATAAGAGATCCACTTGGACTCCCAGTAGTATTGTACTTTACTTTAAAATATGCAACATTTAACTGAAGAGACTACTTAAGTTGAATTGAAACCATCGCACACAACAAATTAGACTGGAAACACACATTGCTGAGGAAAGATTTCCTGAATTAGAAAGTAGCATATTCTGTTCGAAACACAGAGACAATTAGGCGCAGAAGATCAACTATTTTATTGGTTCATTTTACATTGGTAAACTGAAGAATGCCATATAAGCTTATTACTCCCTGGTTTCATTTATAAGCATTTAAGCATATGGCTCATGGCGATTAACTTAACCTACTTTGGTATTTTTGTTTCCAGATTGAAGTTCGAGGTCAATAATGGATAGAATTCAAAAAGAATTAGCTGAAATGAGCAAAAGTCCACCATCTTTGTGTTCAGCTGGCCCACTAAATAAGAACATGAAGAATTGGGTAGCTACAATTATTGGACCCCCAGCGAGTCCTTACCAAGGTGGAATCTTTAAACTGAGTATCAAGTTTCCAGATGGATATCCCCGAAAACCCCCAAATGTAACTTTCATTACGAAAATTTACCACTTGAATGTTGCGGAAGATGGTTACATCTGCTTGGATATTCTTGATGAAACAAAAAAGTGGAATTCTAGTATATCTATTGGGAAGATCCTACTTTCTATTTGCGCATTGTTGTCAAACCCTAATCCGGACGATCCTTTAAACTTTGAAAAAGCTGAAATATTTCGTCTTAATCGTATTCGTTATAGTCAGTTGGCCCAGGAATGGACAACCCGATACGCTAAATAAAAGTTGTTGTTTTTTTACGATAAAATTTGTTTTGCTATGAATTTGCATTTATTAAAACATATCATATCATGCATATAGGTTGTGAATCGTTGGGGTAGTTTGCTGTATTATGGGTGAAACCCATAATAGGATTGCACGCGTCTGTCCTCTGTCTGTCTGTCCTGTCTGTATCCTCTCTAACTTTCGAACGGTTCAAGTTTTTTAAAATCTGATTTCTGATATGCATTTATGAAGTCAAAAGGAAGGTCAAGTTTGTTAATGGGTCAAATCTGACTTTTCCTTCAGGGTCATGACCTAGGTCATTCAAACTAAAAATATTAGAATAATATATGCATGTGGCATATCATTTGAAAGGTCTTGAAATTTCCAAAATTTTAGCAATTTCAAAAATTTCAAAAAATTCAAAAAAATTTCAAAAATTTCAAACATTAAAAAAACATTCAGAAATTTCAGAAATTTTAAAATTTAAAGAAAATTCAGAAATTTTGAAGACAGACAGAACGGAGGGTTTCACCCATCGCTGTGTGCGGTTTAAACGGTTTATGAAATTACCCAACACGCCGCCATTCTCTCAATTTCCATCGTATTTAATACCAGTATGGTAGTTTACGCCATCACAGTGGAGGTTTACCCATAATGCATCGCTTTTGACAAAAATCATCCATGGATTAATTAGAAACATTAAGTCATCGGATTCTGCATTGCTGAACATAAATATAAATAACATTAATAGTATTGCATAAAGTAAACCTTCCAGTCCGGACCTTAACTCTACGTTTACGAACTTCTACGAACCCACGTCCTTTAACTCTAAGATCACTCATTCATGAACCATGTACCAACTTTATAGTTGCAGGCGCAGGCTATGATAAAAATATATTTTGTAAACGAATTTGATGCGAACTTAACTTCTTGACCTTTGCTCCTTCAACCCAAGCCCATGATTGCTTTAAGACCACTCAAAATTTAAAATTATTGAAAAAAAATCGAGCACAAAATTTTTCTACATTCATTCAATACGCTGTTAAAACAAATCTTCGTTTTATGTCATACTTTCACTACATATTACATCCACTAGAAAACCACATATCACCCTCTTACTTTGCGCTTTGTGAAGATAGAAAGATTTGCGTGAAAGTGAAATGTTACCTTCTCAGCTTATTTCTCTAGAGTAAAGTACGTACCACGACTTTCACTCACTCTCTATCCTAGTGAAAAACTACTTTTAGAAAGATATCCCCATAACCACCACCACTAGTTGTGTTGAATGCTGATGCTGAGTGTTAGTGGTCGGTCGGTGATAGTGATTGTAGTATTATAGTAGTATTCCAGCTAGTTTGACAGTAAGCAAAGGTATGTATATCAAGTTGAGGCTTTGAGTTGAGACCCCTAGTTTTTACTTGAATGTAAGCAAACCATTCTTTCTTCTATGTTTAAAAGGAACAAAGCCAATCCAAATCTTTTTTTCTTACGGAAAGAAAGGAGTTTTGTTCCGAGTGGAACTTGTAAATTATGCCATTCACTTTTTCACTCTTTTCTTTTCCCATAAATGTGCTTCATTTCTCACTCAACAATGCATACTCACTACTTTCACCCTAAGCAAGAAACCTAGTCAGTGGTATGGTATCTAGCAAGCAAATCTTGAACACTGAGTTATAACATTATATTATGTAAGTACCACTACGTAGTACCTTGAAGGTACTCATACTAACTTTTCCAGGGTGCCTGTGGTATTTCTCAGTCTAAGATGTAAGAATGGTAAAAATACTAAATGTAAGAAACAAGAGCTATAACAAGTGAGGTATTCATTCATTCATGTATCCTTTCAAAAAAATCCATTCTTTCTCTCATTTGGCCTATCTCTGCTTACCAGCAAAGTCCGACTAGACCAATCGTAGTATTTGGTACGACTAGTGGTAAGTATTAAAGAGAAAAAAATCTTAGTAAACTACTACGTTGGCTGCTGGCATTTTATACCTTTCAATCTTGGTAAATTGCATTGTCAGAGAGTGGGCTTGTGAGCCGTTCATTTCATTCAGTTCCTAACTTACTTCGCAACTAGGTCAAGTGTCAGAAGTTATTTGGGCGATAAACAATAATGTTCCCTCTTTAGGCCGTAGTAACCTATTGTTGTGGTGGTTGAACGTGAACCATGGTGAAATTAAATGGATGGACTCAGCAGCACACAGACTTTCTTTAAAATTCTGACTAAACTAGAATCTAGGGTACTGTTTCGTTGGTTGCTTTTGCTGTAGTAATAGTAAAACTAGCAGAAGTGAAAGTAGAACCCTAGACTGCTACGAAACCCAACGAGTACAACCACAAGTTCCCAATAAATATTTCAATTAAATGTGAGATTCATTATTAATGACTGTGGGAGCGAATGCATTTGAGTAAATTGTGGTTTACTTTAGGTCACTTTGTGGAATGGATGGGGTCATAGGTTCTCCCTTTCAGTAGTTTGGCCAAATGAATAGCTTGTACGTAGTACATAGTTAGAGACCAATGATAACGATAACAGAATGGCATTAAGTAAAGGATAGTTGGTTTGTTTGTGTTACTTTAAATATAGGTATCTTATCTAAGGGATGTTATACCATTTACGAAGGTTTGGGTTGAAACCTCAGTTCGTCCAAGCTGGCTTGGCCTGGCCTATTTCCACGCTTACTGAATCCATTCTGCTTTTTAGCAAGTACCAATTGCAACATATACACTAGCCAGTAAGCTGTAATTTTCTGAAAACAGAATAGTGAGTTATAAAGTTAAAGAAAGTATGAAAGTCCACAACGAAGAATGCGAATCCGGCTGGGACTGACGAGAACTCATGGAATAGTAGAGAAGAACATCCCTGTGGATATTTTATGTGTTCTTCCGTCTCCATAATTTTGCAACAGTCTGTACTAGCGAAAACTTGCACTTTTTGGCACAAATTTCCCCTTGAGACACACGAGAGAAATGTCAGAGAGGACTACCTACTTCGAACTATTCTGCATCTATATTGTGGCAGTAGTGGTAACGTCAAACGTGGGCCTATCCATTAGAACATTATATTATGTAGCATATCTTTTTATAGATAGTACCAGATTCACCATCCTATCACCACAGAAAAAATGTCAAGTCCTGAGTTAAACCATCATCTTATCGAGTCAGTGGAGTTAGTTTGTAATAAAATATTGAATTACAAGGGGGATTCCAAAAACATCTGGTAATTTAATGCTTTGCAAAGTTTAATCTAAACAACGGCTTTGTGGATGTCTACAACGCTTGGTACTACTATTTTTAGAAAGTAACAGATAAAAACAGCTTTTGAGGGCAGTGTTTTAAAAATTATTCGACAAAATTGCATTAGACATTTACCTGAAACTCATTAGACAATATGCGTTAGAAATTATCCGTCAGGGTTTCGGAAATGAAAAGTGTGGCCAGCTGTAACCCGAAAATATCCCAATTTTAGTAAGTTAATTGGGTAATGTTTTGATACATTTTGTAAACTGTAGTTTTCTATAGAACACCTGAGTAGATACTGAAAAGTTACGAGGGGGATTAGACAAAGTTACCGACCACGGAAAAAATGCATTATAATTGAGTGTAATTCCTTCTTATGTATGGGGCTGTGGCTTATTGTTGGAAAATTCGATTGTTACCATGTACTATACTTATACTATAAATAATGTAAAAAGATATTGTGAATTGCATTTAAAAAATGGCAAAACTTTTTGAATGCTCCTTTAATGTGTACCGTCAACTGAAATGCCTACATTTATATTACATACAAGACGACCGTATGCACTCTATCCATTAGTTGTTAGTAATAAAAAATACTTTAATAAAAGAAGCAAGACATGGGCAGCATAGAGAGAATAAATTCGCAACTTCTCGCCAAAATTACTACAGATTTTTTTCCACTTTTCGTCTTTAGTACAAAAAGAATAGGAAAGTGAACCTCTAATTTCTCCTCGTAAGTGGCTAAACAAGAAAGAGAAATGGGAAAATAAAAAACGCAAGCAAGGGCAAGTAAATAAATAAGTAACGAAGAGAAAGTCTTCTTCCTCTAGTCTGTTGTGGTGTAGACACCGTTTTTTCTGGCTATCAAAAGCGAAACAGATACGCTTTTACTTTAAGCTTCTAGTACCGTTTCAAAATCATGTGTCATATACGATTTCCTTATATAAGATTTCTGTAGAGATGGACACTTCCTCCTTATTCCAGAACTGTTAGATTTGTATGAGCTAATAAATCTTTTGCTGGCCATATTTAGTTTACATCCACTTAAGAATTGTATTGCCATGCATTTAGCAAACTAGCATGAGTTAGAAAACTAGGTGACTTTTAGAACATAAACTGAGGTCAATCAGGTAAAAGGTGAATTAAACAAAAAAATCTTTCACATTATTTATGACATGAGTGATATAACCTAAACCAAAACATTTTGTCCAGTGTGCAAACTTGCAAAAATAGCGCATTGGTGTTAATACTAGTTCGTTGAAACATAAAACGACAATAATGTTTCGAGATTTGTTTCGTGGGTCGTAATAATTCTAGGAAATAAAGTATGGATTGAGTGTTTAATAGTTTTGTGGATGGTCGTGTTGTAGTCAGCCATTTCAGATTGGAGTGCTTTTTCATTTAATATTTTATTTAATTATCGTTTGTTTATTTATTTCTCAGCATTTATGTTTTACAGATTACATGTAATAATATTTATATATATTTATATATACATATATATTACAATTACAAGCACATTTTACGGTAAATAGTACATGTACAAATAGCATTATATATAGTATTTTATTTTAGCAGTGTCTATGTTGAAACACTGTAAGATTAATTTACGGTTTTTTAGTTAATTCAGTTACAAAGGGTTTCCTGTTTAATTTGGAACTTACATGTGATTTGGCATATTTTCTTTACAAAAAATTGGTTTCATTTATTTAACGGAGACATTTCACATTTAAAACAACCTGATTTGATTTTCTGACATCAGAATTTATTATTTATGATACTGGTATAAATACGAAAACAATAGGATATTATAATAATAAAATAAGAGAAAACATCATCATCATAAATCGCTTATGCAATTCCAAATTCGACAAAATATTTACTCACAAAATTCTCACAGTACCCCTACTTTGCCAAAATATTTGCCTTATCGAAAAAATAAACAAGTAGCAAATGTAATATATCTTGTTTGCTAATTCAACGAATTGTTTCTTTAAAAGTAAATCAAGTTAAGACTTTTGCCGAAATATAATTTATCATCGACCTTCAATTACAAAACAGAATTGCAAATTCTATAAAAACCCGATTAAATTTAAAGATACAAATCTCATTTTGCCTCTCACAAACAAATCTATTTTTTTTATCCCTGACATTGACATATTATATTCTTTAAACACCAACCAATTCATGCATATACCCTTACTATAAAAACAACAAGTAATTGATCAATTCCTTTGAACAATCGGATAAAACCTTCATTCCCATAACCTTCTTTCAAAAAATATAAATATCATGTCATACACGTGTGAATCAAGTATCAGAGAAGGTTGTTCTTTTTCCCTTAACAATAAATACAAATAACAATGAACTTTTTTTACACTTATTCCACCCAAGTAAGCTAATAACACAACCTTTAACATATCCCTAAATCCCATCATGAAATCCAAAGGGTCCACACTGTTGAGTCCTGAATATACGATACAACAACATACAGGAAACACACGAGTACAGAATAATATACCCAATGGAGCTATATTATTAAATGTAATTTATTTATCAAGTAGGAGAAGAAAGTAGCACTACGAGCAGCAGGAGAGGGAGTTTAGTTTTAAGAATGTGAGCTAATTAGTTTAGGTATTTGTAATAAATTTAACTAGATCCTTAGAGTAAATTACACATTATCTTATATATCATCATATCATCATCATCTTTTATTTACACAGCAATATACACATATATTTATTTCTTTAACCCTTCTCATACTTTTTAAATCTGTACAAGCTATATTTACACTTATAAAGTATCCATAGCCTTTGTGTGTAGTAGTAATATATATAATAGCTGATACTTTTTAAGCAATTTGCTATGCAAGTCAGGAAAGAAATTAATTTTCTTAGAGACTCATTTTGCTTTATTTAACTTACTTAACATTACTCATCATACATTCATAATAAAAATGTGTGTCTGTATGAGAGTGTGTGTTTAATATATGGATGATAGAGTACGCAATAATAATTCATGCTTATTAATTAATACACATTTTATATTTATACTCAAAGGGGTACATGTGCCTTTTATAAGTATTATCTCTTAATTATTTTCTCTTTGGGAGCATTACATAAGAAGACTTTTCACTTTGCTTAAAAAGTTAGCCCAGAAGAGTTTTATACATAAATATATAGATTATATGTACATTGGGAGGAGGTTGATAATAATATTAATTAAACTACACTTCTGCAAACTTCAGACTGTTCAGACGTAATACGTATCATTAATTAATATCATATTAGAATATCATAACATTATACCAAGTGTATTTATATACATATACCCTTTTTCTTATCATCCGTTTCTTAAGTGTATAATAACTACTAGCATTTTTATACTTGTTATATAAACTGTTCGCTAGTGTGTGAGTGTATATAGAGTATGTATATGTAGAAATGCAAAGATTTTAATTACTCTTTCGGGGAAAAATCTCTTTCTTAGAGTTAAAAAGTTCATTTCTTAACATTTAATCTCCTTTCATCCTCTTCATTCCTTGTGTGTACTTTCATAATCTAAGTGTGTAGTAAGGATTTTACGAGAGAGATTTGTATTAAACAAATTCCATCAAAGGACTTGTAGGTTTTTTTTACATACTATACACACACATATAATAAAGTTAGAACTTATGATGACCTATTTATGACCTTAATAAAATATCTCTGAGCCAGTCTGACTGATATTAAGATATAAGGTGGTGAAGTGTTTTGTAATAAGGATATCTGTGTGAATGTGAACATAGATGGAATTGGAATGTGTCCCAATCTTAGAATAGAGTGGATTTTTCATAAATTGTGTGGTTGATTTTTCTTTTAGAGTTTTTTGTGTTTTTTTTCTGGTTGGATCCCGTTTCATTACACTAATGGTTGAAATTTCTTTTAAGTAATTCTTATAGTTGGTTGATTGAATACACAACGGAGTGGAATAACGAATGAGTTTATTGTTTCAGGCTTAAAAACTCTCAGAGTATACCATTGCATTGGGTGATAGTGATATTCCTTTTCTTATTACAAAGTTACGAAGCCTTTCTACCAGAAGTGATCTACTTTCCTGTAACTTTCACTTGTGTTACTTGTTTTCTTCTTCTTTTACTGACTCTCTTTTGTATTTTAATTTGCCTTTCACTGAATGAAGCTAAACTCAACCACAAGATTTATTGATGATTTCTGAAAATTATTTCTTGAATTTTCTGAAATAATTTTTAATGACACGGAACAGAGAGACTCCTTTTTCAAAGACTTATTCTTAATTGAAAATAACTTTTGTTATAGGAAGCATTGAAATTCCTTTTCAGAAAAGAA
Source organism: Isotoma viridis (assembly GCA_034696425.1). NCBI lineage: Eukaryota > Metazoa > Arthropoda > Collembola > Entomobryomorpha > Isotomidae > Isotoma > Isotoma viridis. The sequence goes on along the minus strand of JAQGAA010002723.1, from coordinate 1,867 downwards.
TTTACCTATTCAGAAAATATTAACTGAAATCTTATATTTCTCTTTTGTCAATAGTAGTAAATATTGTGATACAATTTATAGTATTTAGTATAAATTTAATCTCTACTGAAGTGAATCTACAATTCCTTAATAATTATTTACGATTAACTGTTAAAAGTTTTTTATGCTTGAATATTTATTTACAGTATACCATATCATGAGTATTTTTCCAGGGATTCAAGATCCATTTATCTTGTTCAATTATTTCAATAAAATTTAGCATAGCGATTTTGTATGTAAAATATTTATTCTTTTTCGATCCTAATCCATCCAAATTGAACTACTACTGAGAATGTCAGGAAATCTTGACAACAATACTTACATTTAATTTGCTTGTTTTTTTTTGTTTTATAACTCTTTTTGGTATCAAATTTAACTTGGCTCCCAATCCTAACAACCACTAACTCCTAGTCTGTAAAAAACGCGTAATTCTATACGTGACTCCACTAATACTTCCTGCCATAGTTCCCTATTTTCAATGTAATATTATATCGAACATTTTTTGGTATATATGGTATAAACACGTGTAACCTAAGCTGTTTACTTTTTATGTACCATTTGTGTTCTTAAATTTAATGAAGTTGAATTTTTCCAAAGAGAAAAATTGTAGACATTTTTTCCGTATAAATAGAATGGACGACGACTATAATTTGTATGTTTAAACGTAACTTTTACTTATTTTCTCCAAATAAATCCACAATAATTCATACAAGACAATCTCACTGCAGAAATGTAGTTCATACAAGCTGAATCATGCGTAAATAAATAAATGGACCGTAAGTTTTAGCTATGGGAAGCATCTACTAAAATATCATGTTACATTTTGTTCTTTCTTAATGAGAAAATTTGAGAGAGATCAATTAGATGTAAAATTAGACAACGGAAACGGATTTTGTGTTGTTTTAAAATGTTGACGAATGTCTATTTTTGGTATAGAAGAATATTTTCATGAGTTTGAATTTGGAATGGAATGAATCTCATAATACGAATATTGTCCAATCGTACTATGTGCCTATGTCTCTTGTAATTGTCTATATAGCTAATTTGACCTAATTCATGATATTACAGATGAGACGACCAGTATATTTACCTATGTATGCTAGAACTCACAATCCATTCATTCATATTTGGAAACTCTTTCATAATTCAATTGTCATCACAGCAGCACCTTTTAAACAAATAGAAAAGACATGGACCAGCTAATTGTTGTAAGTAGAGTAACCATATTATCCTCAGTCTTTCGTACATCTTTTAACCAATGAAACTAATTATGGAGCTCATCTAACCGTTAACCTGGGTGAACGGGGTGTAACATCTAGAAATAATTTTTGTGCTTTTCTAGAGTTTGCTCTAGACAATACCGAATTGTATGATGATGATGATGATGATAATGATGACAGTGGTGGTGAGGTTGATGATGGAATTGGGAGTTCTGGTTCTGGTGTTAGTGGTAACGGTGCCCCAGTCCGACTAATCTCTCTGGTTACTTTGGATGAATGGGATATCAGATTTCGACATGCCTCGACTGTAAAGTGAGGTTGCTGATTGTCCCTCCTGGATTTGGTGGTGGTTTGACATTTAGGCGAAGTGTGATGATTATGATGATTATATGGCTTTGTTGAAGTGATTGTTGCTCCTTCTTTTGTTCTAGCTTCGTCATGATGATATCGATCAACGTGATTGGACAGAAAGTGGAAATAAAGCGCTTGAAGAGTTAAACTCAGGAGGAATGAAACTATCCATAGTGGTGGACAAGGGACACATGATGTTGAATGGCTCCCGTGCTGCATCGCGGCTGGATTTTCACCTGTAATTATTCAATACACAA
>JAQGAA010002722.1:0-12106 GCA_034696425.1 Isotoma viridis | reverse complement strand
AACAAGCCCAATTGCAACTTCAGCAACAACTTCTTATTCAGCAGATTCAACAAGCGCAACAACAACAACAGGCAGCTGCAGCATTTCCTTTAACAATATTCCCTCAGTCTTTCAACCTCGGTCCTCAAGGATTTAGTCTTCAGCCTATGAATTTCTTCCAAACTCCTACAATCCTGACCCTTCCTAATCTGATCCTTAATCCAGCCGACGGTACCTTATTCATACAACCATCAGCTCCATTGTCTACTACAACTTCCGTTCAGCAATCCACAGTAAAATTCCCTCTCACAACTACTACAACTCTAACGTCTCAACCGCAGCATATGCAGCAGCATCCTAACCTCATAGCTCCAAAGAAAGATAACAACGGAACAACAATCATTTGTGGAGGTCAACAAATTTTAGAAGTTGGTAAGGCCCCCTCGGACGCTGGCTCAGATGACTCTAGAAGAAATCCCACACCAGACTCCAGTACTGGAGATATCCAACTTGGTTTATTGAACCCTTCAACCCCAAACCAAGCTCCTGGAAATACCATCATAAGTATTGCGCCACACCCAACAACGACCACAATTGTACCAACCACAAACAAAAAGGCTTCGATTAAAAGTCGTGCTGTAAGCAGTAGTAGTACAGTTAAGAGAATATTTCCTCAAAAACAAATCCTTCCCAAGATTGATTCTACTACTCCTTCAATTGAAAATAATTAAGAACAAATCAACCAGGTTTGGCAGAAGATATACCAACCACAAGCGATTTTACTTACTGAGCTTTACTTCAAATACACACGATACAACATAAGTCAAATACGTAATTAAATTTTCATGAAATATAAGATTTTTTAAAGCAATTCTCATGAAAATGTCTACTTACTACACGCTCGTACTTATAACTAGATAGAAAAGCAAAAATAGCCCTGAAGCAGAAATTATTCAGGTTAGGGATTAATTCAGAATAATAAATCCCTTCGCTCGAATGCTATTATGCTATATTAGGGCTGACATAATATAACGAAATGTTTTTTGACTGCGATTTGAATTTCCTTTGAAGATTTAGGTGCTACATACATAACGCTAATTATAAAATAGAGTGTTCTAGCTATTCACTTAATTAACACGAAATATTTAAAACATAGTTGATATTAATAAATGGACCTCATTTTGTTATAATATTTCATGAATTTGTTAATGCATTTTTAGGTAACTCGAACATTGTGGTTATATCTTTGCAATTTTATCCCCAATGTAATAACTTTTAAAAGATTTAGCATTATATAAAGACTTTTTTCTGTAATTTAAAAAATTTTTAATCTCTTGACTGATGTCATTGGTCTCCAAAGAAGCTATTAGTGCTAATTGAACCTTACTTTTATGTAAGGAGCATTTATTAAAAAAAAGGTTTTTATAGCGAAACGATAATAAAGAAACCTTTTACTGGGGTTTATTTCCATCACGTTATTAGTTTTTAGGAAAATTATTATACATGTTTTTTGCAACTCGTTGTTTTTATGTTAAGCTTTGTGCTGAAATTTTAATAAAAGAACTTAATTAAATAGCTTTTTTGGTTGTGGGCAGTTTTAAAATAATAAGTTTTTAATAATCAGACAAAGTACGATTTTAGACCCGGTGTTTTTATCAATGTCATTTTTATGTAGCAAACTAAATATATGTAGTGTCTACGTTGATTATGCGAAAAGATTTGTGATAATATTCATTAATTTATTTGATGATCCATTATTACCGGTGTATCGATTAATTTTCGATTTTAACTTTAAGTAACCAAAGGTTTTAAATTTTTATAGCTTTAACTCATGTAACTTGGAAGAAGAACCCGGGTGTAAGATGTTGGAACCAAGACTTCGAAAAGAATAATATATCCTCGTGAGTATAATGAATGAACCGACAAACTGTAAATTTTTTGTGGTTAAATGCATTTGTGCTAAGTATACTACTTTTGAATGTTTTAGTTTACGATTTTTAAGAATTATACGTATATGAATAAAACGAGTAATTATTTAAGGAATGTACGCATGTAAATTTTTTGACGAATTGTTGTGAATTTTCGTGTATAAATTACTATTTAATCTTGTAGTTATATCATAATATAATACGAATGAGATACAAATAGCGTTCTAAGATTTAAAATATGCGTATTTAAAATAAAATAGGATATGATCTAGTAAGATAGTAATTATTAATGTTATCACAAATCCTAGCATGTTTTTAAGTGGTTTGACCTTAAAACAGTTATTTCAAGCAACACATGATTATATAAAAATATGCATTATTGAAAGCTGTGCGTAACGTAACGTCAACTTGTTAACAAAATGCGTGTTCCAGTCGTCCAAAACTTTATACACTTGAAGGTTTCTATTAATTAATAAATAACCAAGTTATATGAGAAAAATATAATACTAATATTTAACTTTCTATTTATTTATCATGTTGTATTACTTATTTTAAATTGTACCAACATTAAGTAGGATTTTTCATCATAATAATAGCTAAAATTTATTTAGGTTCCTAACTTTATATTTATGAAAAAAGCTTTTTAGTCTAAGTTTGGATTGGGATTTCGGAATTGGGCACAATTAAAAATCCCAAGTGAAATAACTTCCCTAGAATCAGAATCTAGATTACTTTCGTTGACTCAAAGTCATTACTAATGAAACTCAAAATATTTATACCGTGCTCCAAGTCGAGTTTTGACAGTTTTGTAGTTTGCAAGCTAGTAATGAGTTATGAAAAGTTAATAAAATAAATTTTTCCAGGTTGATGCTTATGATTGCAATGTGACACGACTGAAATTTAATCTACGTTTTAGATGATGAAAAGTTTATAGAAAAATTATATCAGATGTTTCGTTCTCAAGTGGATTGTTCAAGTTCAAAGAAAGAACATAAATAGTTTAGCTCTTTTAAACAGATGCTACCCTACCTTGGCCGACCGATACCTGCCTTACCACTCCCAAGTCACTCATTATTTCAAAAATTGAGTACTACTAAAAGTATAGCTTCAAGATTCGGAAGGACCTTATTTTCAAATTTCGGCTGACGCTAATTTTTTTTACAAGGTTAATTAATTTGAATTTACCATCACTTCCTGTGGAATATTGTGCTAATTTCTTGAATGCCTTAATTTTCAACTACTTTGCATACTTTTCAACCAATGATATAGATACCTTTTTTAAATCAGTCGTTTTATATGCTAAAGCCAAAGGTTGTGCGTGGGTTCCATCTCCGTGTGCTGTATTTGGGTAAATAATTTTATGAGCATGAATGAATTCAAAGTAGATGTGGTTTTCACTCCTGGCTTGTGGAGTATAATAAGAATTTATGATTAAATTATTTACAAAGTTAGAAATCAAAGTGTTCGTTACTGAAAACCACCTCAAGGGGTATCGGATAGCTAGAATGTCAATTTGTTCACTTCATTAAAACTTGTGCGTGGGATGCCAATTTTCGTTCGTAATTAAATCCGTCATGCATAGGTATGAAAAATTTGTCATTGTAAATTAATTTAAATTTAATTTGAATTGATCCGATAGTAATCTGAGAAACCTCTGAAACTCTGAACCTACCTCTTTTCCCGTCTAACGTATTATAAAACAATCGTGCTTCAGTCTTTACTAAACTTATGTATGACTAAATCAAAGATACTCGGATATCACTTTCGTAAAATTGTTTGAAATTCAAGTATTACATATTATGCGTTCTTTTCTTGAACAGTGTAAAAATTCCGACACGACCCCATGTACATAATCGTTTTTACAGGTTTGCTTTTGAAATTGTCTGAGGCAAATTGACAAAAGTCGAGCTGATAAAATAATAATTTTCAGATCGATTTTACAAGTACATGTTTCAACATAACCGAACTTTACTTTATGAGGGAAGCTTATACCATAATTTCGGGTTAAGAATAATGAAGTATAATGTGGATTATAGTGAATGTTGTTAGCCTTTTTAATTGTTTTAGTAAAACGCAAATCAAACGTCTATAAGTAAAGATTAAAATATTATGCCGTTCCTTAGATTAGAGCCTCTATTTTGGAAAATCTAAAGCCCATACCCACTTTGGTAACTCAAACAACCACAACTCGTGTGGCTGATACGGTTCAAAACCTAAAAAAACAACAGGTTACTTTTCAAGAAGGAGTTTTTCGTTACCGATTTTGTTGTTTTACCAACGTCACCTAGAAATCTTACAAGAGTCTAAAAACATATTTATAGAAAAACAACTTATATCAGCCGATCGATGAAACACATGTGCCTTGAAACCTAAAAAAATCCTTGAAACTTTCTGGTTATAGTTTTCTTCACAAAAATGCATTATATTTCCATTAAACATATATTACCTACGAACTACGACGTTTCGATTAAACTTATAAAACAGCATACAACTGCCAGATGATCACATCATCAGGTGCTTGCAAATCACTCGAATTAATGTCTCAAGGATGTCATAACAAGTAACACCTAGTTTTTACTTCGTGCTTTTATTCCCAGGATCATTACTGCTTTTAAAAATTCAAGAATAATAGCATCCGCATCTGGACTCTGTCCTTCTTTCTAATCACACTCGCCGTACATCGTATCACACTAACGAGAAACGAGAAAAGAATTTACTAAGAAAACGCCAGTAAGGCTTAATCCAATCCTGCTCAATTGAGACTAATGGGGGCTACTGACTTTTTTCTTACTTGGTTTTTTTTGAAGTAGAATAATGCTTTCACCATTATGTACTACAGAATACGAATATTCTCTTAACTAGAACCACCACCACCACCGCTAATACTACTTACTACTCCCATGAGTCACTAATACTATGCTGTAATCTTATTCCATGAGATTACTTGGTTAGTTGGTATTGCATGGGCGAGGTGAAAGTAATAGTTAGTGGTGGTGGTGGAGTATCAGGATAGACACTTCATTCCAAAAATACCCCCTTTACAACTTCCCAGGTCATTATCTCTTGAATATCACTTGGTCTTGCTCTACTACCACTATAACCTCTTAAACCTACGTAACTAAATCCCTCCGTTCTTGTTTTCTTTGTTAATAGCTTTGGATACAAAAGTAAATGCAACTATAGCCTATAAACCTACTAGAACCTCATTTGCTATGTGTGTACAAGTAAATGCTCCCCACAGGCACTTATGACTTTATAGTTTGGAACTATTCATACATAAACTTTGACCTTCTTTTGAATACCAGATGTAAACTCTTTGGATTCATGAGCCATGTTGCTTTTTGCACAACCCATAACTCAAGTTACTCAAGTTTTCTTCAAACTTTTAAGTACTACCAAGGCCTGGAGGGGATGATGGAAAGACAACTTCCAGCTTTGTGAACGGTACGGTAGTTACAATATACAACAAAAAGTACGTCTCGCCTCGTTGACCATGTTGAATTGAAAATTGGATGAAGACTAAACAATCACGTAGCGTATGACCTGGACTACTGGACGCTATATAGGTAAATCAGATGAACGGTCATACACCCACAGGGTGTACGTGCATCTCCGCAGTACACCTTTTATTACAAAATGAGCATGGGAAAAAGAACTGCTTTTTGTCCACTTGGAGTACTAATGATACTATTTAAACTAGAAATAACAAAAAAAGAAGAACCATTTGTTTGTATTATTACTGTATTGGAGGAGAATGTCTTACAGAAGAAAAACACGTTTCTTTCCTTTTTACAGAAGCATTGTTGCAAAAGTGAAAGTGGGCTGAGGAGAGAAAGTACCTACTTTAAATCACGGGATACTACGTGCTTTAAAAAGTGAACGTACACTTGTGAAGAAGACGAGAAGCATTATTATTTCAGGCATGGGTCACTTAAAGAATTCCTTGGAAAATTTTTTAAAAGTGGACAAACCAAATTCAATTACTTTTTTAGTTGGTAGTTTAAAAATAGGCAAACTATGATTTCAATTGCAGTTTAAATTTTCAGGGCGTCAGGAGGAGCAAAATTGTGTTCAAAATAGGTTTAATGTTATAAATGTATTATATGTCTTATTATAAAGTTAGTAAATTTAGCTAAGTAATTCCAAAATTGGATATATCAGTCTACGAAAAAATACCTAAAATCTAATTTTTTTAAAGCCAACTTTTGTTTTAAATTTGTATAAAATTTGTATACATTTTTAGCCTAAAACAATTGGCAAAAGCATAATTCTTCCTCAATTTACCAAAGTTTGATTAATTATTTCTTGCTTCAATCAAAATAACAATTTTTAGTCCAGTTTAAAAACAAACATCTCTCTAAAAATCGAAAATACTCGCTCGCACGAAAAATAAATAAAAATCACCATCATCAATAGCAAATGCACGTATTGTTCTTTTAAATTACATGAAAACAATACAAAAGAAAGCCATTACTCAATTTCCACATAAAATTAATCAAATCAAACGTCATTCTATGAAACTAGTTGAATATACAAGTTGCTTTCCTAGCTGAAACTTGAACAAGATTTTTATTATGTATGAGAGAAACTCGTGACATCAAATCAATTTGTAAATTCTAAGAAGACATATAAGTTCACTTTGTTTGGAAGAAATGGAAATGAAGTCGTCTTTCAAGATCTTCCTGAAGTAATGTAATGCGACCGTCTCTTATTCTCTGTCCCTCTCAAGAGGATTTACTTTCGAGTTGTACACGCTACTCATACTGCTTTTCATTATTCGTAGTAGTAGAAGAACCTCTCAACATGCCGCAGAGATTTTGATTCATTCTGTTTTATTTCATGTTCCATAAGAAGTTTAGCTAGTTTTTTAAAAAGATTTTAGAAACTTTTCCAAATTCTATTTCAATACTATGCAAATTGCAATATACATCCCCCTATTGACAATAGGTGAGATAAATAAGCAACCAACATTTAAAAAATCAGACTTCATTTAAGTTCCCAATTACGCAGGATTTCAATCTTTCAATCGACTAGAAAGAATTTTTTTTGTATTTTTTTCGCCTGAAAGATGTACTCAAAATAATTTAGCACAAATAGAATATCAATCTGCCTAAGGAATATGATATTAAAGCAATTAGTCAAACTTCCTGCAACACATGTACTCAATACTATAATATTATAGGCATCCACTCTTCAAGACTAAATACTACTTTTATATCCCTATACTATTTGTTCCTTCCTTCTCTCTCTACGAATCTTACGTTCAAGTAATAGTACTGCAAATAATGATCCCCACTCAGGAATTTTAATAGGCTTGCTTTTGGAATTGAATGAATGAAGAGAGATTGGAATTAAATCTCTTTCTAAACTTGAGAAATCTTTTTGTTGACATTGTTGGAACCAGTAATGTCATTGATTGAAGCGTACTATCGCTTCCTACTTGATAAGATACCTTTCATGTGTCTTATCTATTAAGATTTATACTTGATTAAGACTCGTATCCTTCTTTATCAAAAAGGGAATTCTTTAGAGGTATTCAAGAATAACATGCAGGCAGATATAAATGCGTAGAAATGTAAGGACTCGATTTTAACTAGGCCACAGAGATGAAATTTAGTGGAAAGGATGATTCTGTGGTTCCTTTTGTAACATTTAGCCTTTGCTTGAAACCTTAGTAGTGTACAAACTACCAGACTCACAAATACATATTTATTTTGCTTGTTGCCTGTAATTATTCCACCTAGTTGACTTACTGAGCAAACGACTGCGGAAGAACTTTGGCCTAGGTTTAATATAACAATGCTAGTATATACATGTTTAGTATACTTTGTTGATGGGAGTGAACGTTTTCATATTTCTTAAATTCGTCGTAGATTCCTTCAAATGCGTCACATTATGTTTATTCAAACCAAAAGTCAATGATGAAAATAAAACATCATAACTGCCCCTAAAGACATCTTTGACAAAACTATATACCATCACCCATCACCCTCAGGACCCTCTTTCCAAATACTGAGATATAACCTCGCCCCCTGCCGCCCCCACAATATAAAAATTCCCACTAATAAATATTGAGTGGTCGATCCCGATAAAATTCCTAGTTATCATCATGTTATGTTTCTCCATAAATACTCATATTATGCCCGTAATTAGAAAAATACGATGGAAGCCACACACATCAATAAAACCCTCGAATCTAATATGTCCCTAATATTTAAAAACAAAATAATAAACCAACATGTATGATTACTTTTTAAGCCCATACACACCATAAAAAAAACTTTCCCCACCTATCTATCTATATAGCTGTACACTTTTGTTTTTAACTCACTTATACTATCTACATTCTGGCCACCTACACATAGACCCATCGTCATTCCCACAACTTTCCCCTACCTATTATTATACAACCAACGATCTGTAAGTACCTAACCTACCTTATGCATTTATTTCTCTTCATGATTTTTCTACCAGCGTATAATATATATATTACCTGGTGCCCTTACAGTTTATACTATATTATTCATAGATACACACACACACACACACAGCTTTCCCCATCATCTGTATAATAAGCAAGCAGAAGTAAAAGGTAGTTGTTAGAAGAGAAAGGCAGGGCTATTTAATGCATCATATCCTTTGCACAGAGAAAGAGAGGCGAAAAGATCGATTCCTGGGAGAGAGCCCTGGCTTGACACTCACTACCACTTCTATTACCCTTATACTACACTGGTCTCGGGTAGTATGATGCCTGGTTCTGGTTAATGTATGGGGAGAAAGAATGTGTGAGTGATGCGCCTGGTCTCTCTCTCTCAGCCTCTTATATACATACATTCCATTCCAAACTTACATTCACATACTTTATACTTTACTTTTTATTACTGGTTATATCCACGAATCCATAATAATTTCATAAGCTTTGTGAGTAACTGATTTTTTTAAACGTTTTTTAAAATGTCAAAGGTCATTTTCTTTTTGGGAGTGTGATAAGACTATATGCGAAATGAATGGATGATCTCCTTCATCTCTCAGCCTGCATCTCTCTCTCTCTCTCTACTGATATTGCTCTCTTTTTGGGTATATCAAGTGAAAGCTTGATATTATCCTGCTTTCACTCTCAAGTTAAAGAAAATTCACATGCTAGCTACTCTACTACTACCACCACCACCACCAGTACGAACGAACCACTCACTACTACTTTGTATTAGATGATGATACACATTACATTCCACCAAAAGTGTATTCGGTACAGTAGTGTTTCTAACATGCAATTGAAGGATTGGGTTTACTTTCAGTTCGGATGTAAGAAAGAGAAAGCTCTCTCATGGTTTAAAACCAGGTTGAAGCCACTACTACAACTACTAGTTGTGTTGTAGACAGTCTGTGAGAGCTTCATTTCTCCTAGATAGGTTTTACCTCAACGCTTCAAGCTATAGAAGGAACTGTGTTAGGTCGTAAGCTAACTCTAACTTCGTATAGATAATCATCATCATTACTATTACCCATTCCAGTAGTATATATGCACAACTTTCAAACTATTTCACTCTGTAGATGTAATTTAAGGTTTTCAATAGTTTTTTTCACTGCTTCTAAAGGTTTGAAATACTATTAGTTTCAATTGCTTTTATTTTTTAAACAGGTTTTTTAAGGCAGTAAAGGTCCAGGAAAATATAGAGTACAGAGGGATACCAAACAGCTAATTTTTAACGAGTGTATTCATGCAATACCATGAACTTTCACTATCTGCTGACTAGGGAAAATGTCTTGATTTCTTACTTTTTTATCATTTGAGATTTATAGGTATTTTCTTTGCTTTGTGGTGTTACTACTATCTGGTACCAACTTTACTGCACACTTTTGTTCTTTTGTATTGTTCATGCTTAAAAGTACTACTGGTACCTTGTACAAGCTATGATAAAACCCTACACAAATTCTTCCCAGCCATTACTACTTTCTCATAACACTAGTGTGTTCTTTGCCCCTAGAGAACAGCCCACACCAACTACTTTCACCACGAACATCTACAATCTACCAAGCAGTAAGACCGAAGCTTTAGACCAGCAAAGTCTTCTTTTGAGTTTCACTCTCGAAAATCTCAAACTCAACTCTACTCTGTGAACTCAAATATATATCTTACTGAAAAAAAAACTAACTGGCCGATGAAAGCAGACCAGACCACCCACACACACACATACACACAGAGATCAACTAGATCGACAACATCATCATCAGACGTACAAAGTGAAAGCTTCTGAAAAAAACGAGGAAAGCAAGGTTGCTGTAAGGTTGTTCTTTACTTTCTCCAGCAAAAAATCCAAACATACAAAAAAGCTAATAACAACTGTCCTTCTATCATCCTATCGTCATATTGCTGCGCCTTTGTCGTATAATTTACTTTCAATTCAATCGTATCAAACCTTCGTATCCTTTTCCACTTCAACGATTTCTTTACAATCTTTCTTCTTCCGTCTCATAAGCAATCATAGCATTGTCCCGGGCAAGGCACACAACATACTAAAACTGTATAGTTACAAAAAAGACAATTAAAATTGGCAGGTTGTTGTTGTTCCCAAAAAAATAAGTAGTAGTTGTAGAAGTACTTCCAGTCAGTCCGAGTGAGTGACAGTTTTTCCGTAGGAAGTAGATCTTATAAAAAAAATTGATACAACTACTAAAAACATAACTATATACTTCTGTATAGAGATATTATTGATACTTTCCATTATAATATTATAATGTAGATACTGCTACTTGTTAGATTGTTTTCTATTCTGGTATTACGATTAGACCACGGATCGATGAACAAAATACTCAAGATATTAAAATAAAAAAATGGTAAAGAAAGATTCTAAGCAAAATAGTAGGTGTGTTGAATAATAGAACTACATTTAATGTTGGTACGTGCGTATCTCATTTCAGTTGTTGTTTGCTGACAGCCAAAAAATATATTTACATCAGATTACAACAGAAAAATTAGAAACATCTTGAAGATTTATCTCCGACAAGGAAATATTATTCTTTTTTCCTAAAAAAACATGCAGAACTGACACAAAAAGCAGTAGACACAGCAGGTGATAGGCAATTATATACAGAATAGTAATAATAATAGCACTACGACCAAGATAACAAAAATAATACATAACATAATCAAGATCTCTCTGTCGCCACTAACCAAAGGTTTATCTTTATCGTCAATCTTATATACAATTCTTCCACCCCCTGTGATTCCAAACTCTTACAATTCCTACTTGGCACTTTGGTACTTAAGAAACTTATAGTATTTTAACAACAAGGACACCAACTTGATTCAAAACGACGGAGAAAGTGTGAAATAAAAGAAGAAAGCAAGGAATACAAATGAATTAATCTAATAAACTGGAATCTCAGAGTACAGGAAATTTATACAACCTCGTGCTCTTTCCAACAACAACAATCATACGTTATTCCAGGAAGAAGGAGAACACTCACACACAAAAAGAGAAAGCTTAAGAGAATGCAATAAATATATTTATATATAACAAGTGATGAAAGCACTTTCATGACGTGGACCAGTTATACTACTACAAGACAATTTGATAAACTTTTACATTGACCTTTTACCTTTAAAATTGAAATCGAAAGGAGATTAAAAGATTTTGCAAAACTTTTCACATAGGTTGCATCTAAAAATAGAAACCCATTTGAAAAGTGCATCTGTATTAGTTTATATAAATGTAAACTCTGAAGAGTTGTAAAAAGTCTTAAAAAGAAATAACTCAAAGTACTGTTGACACTAGTAAATCAACTTGAAAGATACGATTTGGAAGTTTTACAACCGAAGAAGGATGTACTGATTGAATTAGAAGTGCTTATGGTACTTTCTCTCTATACATCGGTGTGCAGTCACAGACTTATTTGGATTGGTACAAGGTACAACTTCCTACTTTTCTGATACATGACATTTCGCAGTAGTAGTTATAGTGTATTCCAATAGGTAATTTAGTAGGTCAGGTGTAGTATGTATGCTAAAGTGTAGAAAGAGGTACATTGGATTCGTAAAGGCATTGATTTTCCATAAATTTAAGTGTCAACCTCTCAAGACTTGAGCAAAACAACATTAAACATACAGGATAGAAACCAAAGGTTTTTAGTCAGTAGTGGTGGAAGAAGAAAAGTTCTTAGGAGTAAAAGGCTCTCGAGTGAAAGTACAAACTTTATTG
>JAQGAA010002721.1:0-12106 GCA_034696425.1 Isotoma viridis | reverse complement strand
TAATACCAGATATACAAATGGAAAGTGTGGAAATCTAACTACTACTACGCTTAATCTTTTTCAATAACAACGGGTAACGCTTGATTGTTGTGAATCATAAGAAGCCCAATACGCTTACTACATATTTATTATATTAGATAGGCTAACGCTTCAAATTAGCCTGTGAAAATCAGACAAATATTAATGAATACAAATAATAATTTTAATATTACGCTTCAATGCTATAATAACACAAGTATTAACTCGCAGGAGTGTCTCAAGTCACCAAGGTTTTTTCTTAGGGGCTTTGAAACACAAAAGCTATGCTTATTTTGCCATAAGGTAATTTACAGTACAAAAATTTTCAAACGCTTAATAAATAAATAAAATAGTATTTTTTTGACTTCAGAAATATTTACTTATCTTTAGGTCTCACATATAACTCGTATACAGTGAATATGCTTACGAGTGAGACCAATTAATGACAGTTTAGTCGACTTCCAAATCGACATACTTTTAGTCATTTTTAAACAGAATTTTTCCTATTACTGAAGTCTTACTAATGAGAAATAACGAATAGATGAGTTTATTTTTATTGCTAATTACTACTTTTTGCTACTAACGCTTTTTAACACACTTTTCAATGTATATCTGGGTCTAGACTTTTTTGTTACCAAAGAACAGCCGCCTGCAACCCTTTGCTTAAGGACACATCTTGTCTTTTATGACATGAGAACAATGGTTCATTTATACTGAATCAAAAAAGATCTAGTTACACTAATTAGAGAGAGAGAAAAGAGGGTGTGGGTGTTTACATATTTTTTCATTACTTCGTCAACATGAGCAGCAAAATGGAGCAATATAGTGTTACAATTTAGCATTGTGTGTAACTTGGTGAACGTCTGTTGAATAATAAAACGGTACAGGTTTGGTTAACGCTAAAAGTTTAATATTATGCATTAGTTTTCTCACTTGTGACCTTTGGTGTCATATTTATCATAAAATGAATCTCTATGTAGTCGATGAAGTCTGTAAATAGAAAGTCATCTCAGGCTGGACTATGTCTCCGGCATGAATAATTAAAAAGAAAACCATATAGTATAAATAATAGATAAGCCTTAGGGGAAAATAGTTTGGGAATAGGGTGATGATGGCACGAAGAGATGGACTGAAAGGGGCTTGGATGAGTGACATCATTAAAGAGGGGATAATTGACTAAGGAAATCCATGAAATAACCTGGGACAATGTCCAGGGTGAGATTTTTTTGTTTCAATTCTCCTTTAGCACTTATTACTGTAGAGTGTGTACAAGGATTGAGTGGATGTGACACTATTTTGTGTCAATAATACTTATAATGTTCCTGTGTTTCTGGCAAAGAAATACAATTGCACGAAACTTTTGTCACAGAGTTAATAATAAATTTACCTGCATTAATAATCATCCGTGTATATTGAGACCTCTGGCTTTTTGTAAGTTCATAAAACATAAAACTGGTTGGAGATTTTTTGCAAATGAATGAGGAAGTTGGATATATCCAATGTTATCCAATTAACATTGACTTATTGCTGAATTAATTACAATAACAATTATTAAGGATACCCTTGCACTCAAAACTCAAATGGCACGAAGTTTTGTAGACGCTGCTGAATTATCTTATAATATTAAGCAATTAAACCAGACGACACTATAAGCCCCAAACGCTGAGCCACTATTTTCAAAGACAAAAAGAATATTTTCTACTTTTAAATTTAGATCAACGTATAGATAATTTGAAGCCCGTAAAATAAAAACCTTTAAAATATAAGCTTGCTTTTAATCAGAATTTTCCAACTTAATTTTTTTAGAATGAAAAATATATTTACATGGTAAATCATAATCATTTATGCATCTGCTTTTGTGACCCACATTAGACATTTTGTATATTCTATAAAAAGCCTTTGCAGATAGAGAAGCTCATTTGAAGGGGGTAACTGTTGCTTATCGGTATTATAACTGACACCATCTGACTGAATTAACGGTGTGCTATTATGTAAAACCTACTAGAACTGTTCTGGTAGTCATTTATTACTGGATGCGGACGAATGAAAAGTGCCTTTATAGCCCCATGAAACTCTATATGTACAACTATAAGATTCTTGGTTCCTTTTGATCTTTTAAAGTCGCAAATAATTTTCCACGATAAAATAATCCATACTTCCCGAAGCTCAGCATTTTGGGTTTTTGAACTTGAAAGTTCTATTCGCTTTATAGTTTCAAATTTTTACTAGCTTTAACAACAATTATTCATTTTTTAGTTTTTAGTACTACTTTTTAATCCATCAGACATTTTATTTTGACTCAACCCAGCTTATCGCTTTGAAAAACTTGCTACTAAAATAATCTAGAATTTTAGAACTTAACCTATAATTAAATCAAAATGATTTTTGGTTTGCAGCTCAACTGTTATGTTAGAGAGGTAGGATAGGAAAAGTCAATGTTTGTAGATAAAACCAATGATAAAAATTTGGTAGCAGATTTGTCGAAATATGACAGTTCATTTGATAACATAAGGTCGAGTCACATATTAGTAGTATTATTGGTGAAGTTAAAAACTGCAACATGATTGACGATATTCGTTCATCTTTGTTTGATTCAGGGTAGATATAAAGAACAATTTTGAATGGCTTCCCCAAGAGAGCAATTAATATTTCGTTTTGTATTTGAAAGTTTGCAACCTTTAACGCTTTGATCGAGTGCAGTGATTGATTTTTGTGATTTGATTCATTGAAATGCATGATCGCCAGAAGTAAAGTATCGTAGTTAGCTGTTTAGACTTACTGTATTTATCATTCTTCAGTCAGTACGAATGTCAAGAAAGTGTGAGTGAAAGTAGAGAAAGCATTTAATTACTCAAGTCTTAAAAATCCATTAATGATGATGTTTTATATTAAATTTTGATTTAACAGTGGTGTCAGCGCTAATACTTGGCAAAAGACAAATACGACAGCAAATCGACCCAAGGAGGGCGAAGAAGGTTGTCCTCGATGTGGAGGTGCTGTTTTTGCCGCAGAACAGATGCTAGCAAAAGGCCGAAGTTGGCACAAGGCTTGCTTTAAGTGTAAAGCATGTAGCAAATATTTGGATTCAACCATCCATTGTGATGGTCCAGATAGGGATATCTATTGCAAAGGTACCAAATGCTTAATTTTCAACCTTCTGTTCGACATTTTTCATAAACAATTAATAAAAATACTGTTCTAAGCTCTATTTATTTAATCAGCTAAATTAGAGTCAACATATTTTCAGGTCACCGAGTACAAAAGCGCACAAAAGTGTAATATAATCGAATTCTAGAGCCTTATGCTCGGATCTAAAAATAAATGTTTCTTAAAAAAACTTTCGTATTTAAAAACTACTTTGTTATGTATTTACATAGTCTGTTATGGAAGGCAATTTGGACCGAAAGGGTACGGTTTCGGCCAAGGAGCTGGAATCTTGCAAAGCGATGAGTCAGTTCTTAATGGGTAAAACTTCTATTCTTGATAACTGTGAACAGCTTGTGCTTCGCTTATTTAAAGGTTGTTACGGGAAGCAGTTCGGTCCAAAAGGGTATGGCTTTGGTGCGGGCTCTACTTTAACATCAGAAGACGGAGAGTAAGATGATGATCCTAAGTATACCTTTCCCCTTCATATGACCTTTTTACAACTTCTTTACCCATCATGACCTCCACCAAAAAACCTTACATAAAACCCTTAGTTGCATCATAAACCCATTCAGAATTATTATTCACAGTACTATTGAACTAGAATTTGAAAGTTTATTAGTCCTTCGAGAACACTTCTTTTTCCAAGTAATTCTACTCGCCTGAGCCTTACCTTTTACACATCATATAATACAAGAGATTGTAAATTGCAGATATATTTTTTAAATTCGTTGGCTTTAACCTATGAACCATTATCTGCAAATTTTACACTTCATGTATCTTGATGATATCTGAAAACAAATACACCGAACTCTCCTATTTTGCAACCAGAAGAGATGCAAATTATATATTTAAAATACCTAATAATGTCTGCCTATAATACAGTAGTGCTTACTTTTCAATTTGAAATTAAAGCATAACTGATTAACTAATATGTTTAAGTTAAGATGTGTAAATCATTTAAAATTGCATGAGTAAAACATTCCTTATATGACGATGATAATGATATAATACGTAACCCTTTACAAATACATAATCTATCCATTAAAAACGCCTTGCAACTCAAAATGCCTAATTCAGTATTTATTATGCGAAAAAATTAGTGATGTTCTTATTGCATTTTTTAACATTTTAGCGACCAGTACTTGTCAAACAAGCCAACTCTTATCACCGATACAACATCTATCATGGCAAATGAAGGAGAGGGATGCCCACGGTGTGGTGGCAAAGTGTATGCTGCTGAGGAGGTCCTTGCCAAGGGTCGAGTATGTTTTGTTATTTTTAAAATTTCAATAATAGTTTTAATAATGTTTCTTGTAATTTGGCTAATATATGATACACATTAATTTTAGGGTTGGCATAGGAAGTGTTTCAAGTGCTGTGAGTGCAATAAGACTTTAGACTCAATCAACGCTTGCGATGGACCAGACAGGGATATCTACTGCAGGACCTGTTACGGAAAGAAATATGGACCAAAGGGCTATGGTTTCGCTTGCGGTTCAGGGTTCCTGCAGACCGATGTTATGCCGTACGTTAATTTCCATTAAGTTAACTGTTTTTATAAAGGAAGACCCTGAAATATTTATCTCCAACTTAGGAACGAAGAAAACGACACACAGAGGCCAAGTTATCAATCCGATTGCTCCAAAATCAGGGCGGCCCCGGGAGAAGGTTGCCCACGTTGTGGTGGAGCTGTTTATGCAGCCGAACAGATGCTTGCCAAAGGATCAGTAAGTAAACATTTAAAAAAATTAAAAACGTAAAGGAATTCAGACAAAACGCTCCTGCAGAGTTGACAATGTCTTCATTAATATTCCAGGTGTGGCACAAGACTTGCTTCTCGTGTGCTGAGTGCAGACGACCACTGGACTCTATCTTGTCTTGTGATGGACCCGATAAGGAAATTTATTGCAAGGCTTGCTATGCAAAGAGATTTGGTCCTAAGGGTTATGGATATGGCTACTCGCCGACCCTTGTATCGGTTTCTGGAGAATCGACCGCTCCCCTGTAAAAGCGCAATCTTCTTTGTTTCATATGATTGACTTACTGATTTACTAATATAAGTTTAATTTAAATTTGTCAAATACAGCACCGAAACGAGAACGGGTGGTGAAAAGGCACCTGAAGGAGAAGGTTGTGGAAGGTGTGGATTTTCAGTATTCGCCGCTGAGCAAATGCTGTGCAGAGGAAGGGTAGGTGGAAATTTGTTTTTCTTATAAGCGAGTTCGCACTTCAAAATCTAATATTTTTTTAATATCTTATCAATAGGTATGGCATCGGAGATGTTTCTTCTGTGGCGAATGCCACCGCACTCTGGACTCCACCAACCTTAACGACGCTCCTGATGGTGACATTTACTGTAAAGGTTGCTACGCAAGGAAATTTGGTCCCAAGGGTGTTGGCTACGGCATTGGTGCTGGAGCACTCCAGATGAATCAGCCGATACAATAATTTATTCAATCAAATTATTATCTTGTGGACTTTATAATACCGAAATTGCTAATTCTATATTCTATGCGCTGCAACCATATACAGTTATTATTAATTAAAGGCGATTCTGTCACGCCCAATTTTGCTTTATCCATACCTGACTACCATTTTAGGCTCTATTCAATGAAATTCTGTGCCATATAAGATAAAAAGCTAATTACTGTCGTTTTGCTTCGTGCTTCGTAAATCGTGCGTAATCTTATCGTTCTAGTGGCAACAACCTTCGAGACATTTGTACTCCTCACGACTTGATGACGACTGATAAACACCCAGTTTCTCATTTCTTCCCTCTACTGCTTACATTAGTGTGTCCGTCAACCAACGGTATCAAATAATACTACCATTAAGTTTCCATATTTGCTATACAGTTTAACATAAATATTTCTGTAAAACTTCAAACGCTCCACAGTTCTATATTCTTCAATTGCTCATTGTGAAATGATGTGAATCTACAAATAGATTATTTTGATTCGAATCTTTTATGCAAAATGTTAGGACTTTGTGAAAAACTCTTCTCGATATGACCTAACGAATCTTTCGTTTGCTTTTGAGGATTCGAGGGATCGTGTTCGCTTCCATACACTTTAAATAGATATTTGCTTGTGGAAATGTAGCGATTTCAGTCTAATACAAATACATATTAAGATATTATATAGGAAATAAATATTATGGCACTGTTTTCCATTACTGCTTGCAAGTCTTAAAGAATGTAAACGATAGGCTCAATACATGCACCAATAATAAAACCACATTATCAATTACACATTATCACTTATTGTATACCCTTGAAGAATTATTCAAGCTGTCAAACTTGATGAAATCGAATTATATTTTTTAAAGATCATTTCATGAAAATGAGAAGAGACTTTTTTTAGTGGCAGTTTATTTATTTCGAACTTTTTAACTGTGAACTGCATGGATATTATATGTTATATACGATTGTACGAAAAGACTACATAGATCACATAGTTTCATACATAAAATACTGATTATATTCATATTTTGTACTGATTGTAGCACAAGTCTATTTCCAAAATTAGCAAAATAGTGTTTAGTAGATTATAAATTAAAAAATAAGGTTAATTCTTTTGACGTTTCTTAGCAGCCTGTGATGTCGAGGGCTCATTGTCGTCCAACTTCCGTTTTGAACTGAATGTGTGTGAGTATTTTTTCTGTAGCTTTTCTCTTATCATGACACCACGTACAAGTTTTCTCCAATTATTATAAACTCGAGTTTTTCTTTTTTCTTCTTCTTTCTTTGTCCGTTCGTCTTGGTCCTATCGAAAAATCGAAAAATTTAGTTCTTCTTCACTGAGCCACATGTTAATGGTAAGCGATGTAGCTAAAAAGTCACTTTACCTGATTCCATGCATCCAACAATATCTCTTGAAATTCTTCACATACCACGAACCCTTCAAAGACTGGGTGGTTTCCAAATCGATTAAAATCAAACCCGGTCAGTGCAGGGGCACAATCAATGCCAAGCTTCTTTGCGACTCTATTTAGTCCCGGTACTAAAATCCCAAACACATTATGAATTCGTTTGTAAAGATATCAACTAAAATCATCCGTGTAAATTTAAGGATTGTTTCCTTAAATTTGAATTAATATTGACGGACTTGGCGTTTAACTTTAGAGTCCCCTATCAGATAATGTGTTTTGGCAAAACAGAGTTAACGTTTGCTTACAGTTAAGATGAACTGTTCCTTGGGGTAGCATCTTATCCAAAAACAATTCCACGTTACCGTATTCATTACGTGGAACAATTCCATCCTTTGCTACAGGAGGGATGAAATCTTCGACTTGCCACTCTCCAAACAGTTCTGATGTTTTGTTTGACTGAATTCACATAATATTAGTTAACATTTTTCAACATTTTGAATACTTTGCAAAAGATCTATCGTACGAAAAAGAACGGAAACTCTCAATGGAAACTTACTCCATCCAAAGACCGAGCTTTCACAACTTTATATGGAGTCTCTCCTATCCTCACAACCTTGGCCTGCCGTGACCACAATTGCCTAGTATGTAAAGTTTTTATACAGTCTCTTGAGTAAACCGGTTCCTTATTGACATACCCCAACGGAGCAGGCTCTGGAGGGTATATCGCTTCAAATTTAAGCAAATGCCGACGAAGGGCGTAAAGCGGATGTCCTTTATAGCTAGATTTTAATTTTTTAAACCAGAGTTAAAAGTTAATGAAAGATTGTTAATTACAAAATCCCTGAATGGTCGTTCTACTTAAAGTAATACACAAACTCACTCTCCGATGGTTTTTGGTAAAGGTTGGTTTAGTAATTCCCTATCTAAATTTGCGTCCTCCATCTTGTCTCTTGCAGTTCGACGTCCTTGAAACGGTTTAAGAGTAGCATCCCACCAGTCACTATCAACTCTTTGTTTCAGTGTGCGAGTTAACCAACTAGACGCATACCTCCTGGTTACATCTTTAATGTGACTAGATCCATCAAAACCGAGCACATAATTAACTGGCTGTGTAGCTGCAACCTAAAATTAATTTTAAAATGTACGTTTAGTTTGTGATTGTGATCAATCAGGAATTGAAATAGAAACATGTGTCTGAAAAGTGCTGTACCTCAATTTCTTTTACAGTACGAAGTTTAACGGAAGTCATATCCACAGAAACCCACTGCTGTCTATCTTCTACAAAGACTTCGGCCCAAAAATCCCGGCCTTGTACAGTCTCTTCTGGAATGACACTCTCATCCTCATCACTGGATATGATCTTACGACCCACATTTTCACCTTTAACTGGCGCGTTTTTCTTTTTATCAGATTTAGATGCTTTGGATTTCTTATCAGAGTTTCGTTTTTTCTTCAAAGTTGTTCGTACTGCCTCCTTTTCTTCATCGCCATCGCCAACATCTTTTGCTTTTAGTGGTTTTATTACAACGTCATTTGGTAGTTTTAAAGGCAGTGGCTGTAAGGACCACACTAGTCTTACTTCGAATCCAACTGAGCGAAGGAAAGCTATGAACATGTATACTTGGTTATCAAATGTTGATGGCTTTTTGGACAAAAGGTCCTCCTTTAAAGACTCCAAAAAGTCCGTATTTTTATTAATATGTCCAGTTGTTGGTAAACGATAATTTCTTCGAAACCAGATTAAATATTTTGAAACCAACTTCAAGGTAAATCGCTCAGGACGTTCTGCTAGCTCAATTGGTAGTAGAGATAAAGCAATCCCTTTAAGACCTTCCAGAAGAAGCCAATTATTGACCATCACCCCTCGGCCAATACAGCAGACTAAACTTGCTTTGTGCATGAGTAATTGCATGTCCCTCATTTCCTTATTAAACTCTCTCCGTCTCCAATCCTGGATATCAAATTGTTTCTTTCCTGCCAATGCAATTAGTTTAATTCTTAGAAAACTGCCTGTTTATAGAGTAGATTTTTAATTGCTAAAAAGAATTGGTTGATTATAATTATGATCATACCTTTTCTTCTGGCTTGACCTTCGTTCGGAAGTGTGATCACAATACCCTCCGAAGTAATACTGGATTTGTCTTTGTGGCTATCTAGATCATCGGCATTTTTCTCCCCTACCTCTTCCCATCCGACGGAACTATCATCTGAATCGCTATCCAAATCATCTCCGCTTTTGCTTATGTCTGATGTGTTGACTGAATTTCTTTTACCAATATTTTCGCCAATTTCAAGTAACTTTCGTACGTCTATATCTTTATTTTTAACTGCCGTAACTGCATTGCTTGGCTTTGGCATTGCTGCAGGTACTTCATGACTAACTTTTACGGAACTAAGTGAAGGCTTTTTCAAAGATGGGCCTGCAAAAATAATTGTGGAACAAATAACTCTAACCGAACTTTAATAAATTAATGTAAATCATTAGGTAAAGTTAAATCTTTAAAAATAGGGGTCAAATAACAGTAATAACTGTTGACAAGCTTTTTCGGTCAAATGAAACGGACGATATTTAAAAAAACCTGCTCTCATATCCCTTGCCAGTTGCCAATCTGTGTCCTCTTAGAAACATTTTCTGTTGTCATTAAGACGAATAATGTCAATATTCTGTCGATTATAAATTTTTCTACTGTTATTAGATGACAAAACCGAAAGGAAATTCTTTTGTAATATCAATCAAGTGCTAACGA
This sequence comes from Isotoma viridis, assembly GCA_034696425.1. Classification (NCBI taxonomy): domain Eukaryota; kingdom Metazoa; phylum Arthropoda; class Collembola; order Entomobryomorpha; family Isotomidae; genus Isotoma; species Isotoma viridis. The sequence goes on along the minus strand of JAQGAA010002721.1, from coordinate 2,324 downwards.
AAGCTGGAGGTCTGTTTTAAGAAGGATGCGTTAACATTAACTTGAACTACTTGAAATGTGAAATGATGATGGTCCAAAACTTTTTTTGGAATACTTAATAATTGCCTTGTGCGAACCATTGAAATATATAGTAAAAAGTTGTTATTAAATCTAATAATTTATTGTTTAGATGAGAGAAATTTTTCTTAAACATTGAATCTAAGCTTTGATATTGTAAAAGATATATCGTTCTATCATTCAGCCAATGTAAAAGTTTTGTTTTTGTTTTTTGATCATTTTATTGCTACTAAAGCTATAGAAAATTGAAATTCCGTTCTCACAATCCCACATTAATGTATGTAATTTCCCTGCATTGACTTGTAATCGCAATTTTTACTAAATAATGTTTTTTCAAAAGTTAAATTAAACTAAAAATTTAACCCTTGTGATTTAATTACCATGAGCACTCATGTGCGTTTACATTGTAATTAAAAATTAATATTTTAATTTTACCGAAATAATATAACCAAAATGAGATATGAATAATATAAAGTTGAAAAGGATACATAATGCATATAGGTATCGCAGATACGAGCAAATGGGATAGCTACCAACGCGCGTGTCTGACTCAACATTCCACAGAATTACCCTTTTAATTTTCAATATTATCATGATATTCCCATTTCACAGAATTTCACAGTATCTTTGTAAACGTACTGAATAAAAAATTCCGATAAAAGCTCATTTTCAAAATTTGTTAATAACTTTGTTTTTAACTTCTAAACCCACATATGAAAATGGCAACTTCCGTAGAAAGTTTAAGCAGGGACACACGCGCAAAAAACAGAAAGATGGACGATACGGACATTCGCATAAAGTATCTGGAATACTTAATTTTAACAACAACCTTCATCGTCTTCGTCAAGAGATGAATCCTCCAGGCGTTCGGTATTTTCTTCAAAACGCGGGTTCTGAATTTTACCCTTTTTTTTAGAGTGGAGAATAGGAAAGTCAGATCCTGGTCGATTTTTGTTGCTCACAAATCGCTTTTTTGCTGGAACTTCCTCGAGCTCAAAATCAGAGTCAGACATCTCTTCCGATGAAGTAAGAATCGGTCTGACGTATATTGGAGATGTACTCGGGGTACCTCGCTTAAGGACATCCGTATTGTATTTGATGCTACATTTAGATGCAGTATGTTCCTTTGCAGGTTGAAGTTGACAAGTAACTTGTTTTTGCTCCAATTCGATTGTGCTTGTTTCTGTTGATCCTTTAAAATCGTGATCTTTATTATCTTTAGAAATTGGTGATGGAGGTGGGTAGTCAAGATCTAGAAGTTCTTCTTCGACTTCAGCTCCCCCGGATGGAGCAGAAACAACTGGTGGCGCAATAATTCCCTTTTGCGATGCCGTAGAATCGTTTTGTTTTTTAACACCTTTGTTCTTGCTTTTGACACTGCCACCAGGCAAAGTCTGTTTACTAGCAGATGGAACTTGGGAGGTCTGACCTTGCATTATTTCTCGTTTATCTTTGTTTGCCTCAGCAGAAGCGTCACAATCTGTATCAGCATTCAACTTAGACACTGATGGTGGAACATACTTATCAGGATCTAGAAGCTCATCGTCGTTCTCAGCTTTCTCGGGTAAAGCAGAATTTTCTTCCAGTGAAGCAAGAATTGGACTCGTACCATTTTTCTGTTGCGATAACGTAGACTGAGTATTTTTTTTACCAACTTCCTTTTTGCTTGTGACCTTACTGACAGATGGCGATGCTTTACTTAACGCCTTAACTTGACTGGTCGATGCTTTTCGTTTATTTGCCACTACAGGAGCTTCAAAATCATCCGTATCATCATCAGACACTGGTTTCGTAACCTTAGGTAAAGCTTTACTAATTGTGGCTTTGATCACAGCGGTGGGCTTCTTCGACGAGGAGCGAGTTACTCTGCGTGTTGATTGCATAGCCGCTGTTTCTTCCAATACATTTGTAGCACCAACATTTTGCAAATCATCACAAACGGAAACGTTTTCGATAGAGTCAGCTTTCTTTCCTTTAGAAGCTTTCTTATTTGCTAAGCCATTAGATTGATCAGATTGTTTCTTAACCGAAACATCTTTTTGTCTGTTACTTTTCCGTCGGGGTGCCATATTCCATCTAATACTTTAGACTCTTATTGACCATGTATACGTCTATCCAAAGCCTTTAAAAACAATAAAAAAACCTAAAAATAATTTGGCAGTTTCATACAAATTAATTTTTATTTCTTAGCGATTTACACCACAGCACCACAGTCGACAGTTACATTGTTTGTGCATTGCTTAAAACAACAAGGGAATTCAAGCTGA
>JAQGAA010002720.1:0-12108 GCA_034696425.1 Isotoma viridis | reverse complement strand
CAACTGAAAGGCTATCAAAACATGAATGAAGGTTGATGGCTGATGGACAAAAAATATATATTTTGTTCTCATTATTATTATCATGTTTCGTTTGTATTATTATTTTGCGATATGCATCGGCAGGACTGGTATAAATGTTAATGGTGAAGCTAAATGCCATAATCCAGAACACCCTGATTGACTGAGGGATTCAACACACTCAACCTTGTAAAATATTCAAGTAAGTAAAAAAGAGATTGTTGCATTGTACTAATATGTTGTACTAAAAAAGTCACATCTTGATGGAAAGTTGGATAAACTGACTTACAAGTTTTATTATTATTACTGTTAACCTTAATAGTACACTCGAGTGAGACAAATATGCCTCTAATATTTTAGTTTATTTATTTAAAGTACTTTTTCCTACAAGAACACATTCATTCATCCAAGAAAATAATAATGCTTTTGCATAAGTGACACTATTGTAAAGAACACGAGGTATTAAAATATTGTTTATGTATTATATGATTATTATTATAATGTTAAAGGATATTAAGAAATATTGGACGCCCACTTATGGACAGTGGATGACATGTATTTAGTTGAAAGTGGATTGTCTGTCTTTTCCTCTATTCTAGATGTACTCTCTCCAACTGAAGCCTTATTTAGTCCAGTTACTACTACTACTTACTACTGGAAACTGGAAAGAGTCCATTAAAAAGCTCGTCTGGGAAATATTATTAATAACAAAATCTATATATTTACAAAATCTGTATATTTTATATGAATGACATGTACATCGTGTATAAATATTGTAAAAGTAGCATTGGTTTAGTTTTTATACCTAAGAAATATACAGTTGCATTACATATTATATGATATGATATTATTCGGTGTCATTCACTCCAGTCTTTGAAAATGTCCATCAATCATTCCCCTATTTATTACTACTAAAGGTACAACTACTCTCTAGCCTTCAGAAACGTCACTATTTACAGATGTACTTATATGAATGTAACATGTTAAAGGAGTACAAAATAGATGAAATTATAAGTATCACAAACTAGTACAAACGGGTTTTTTCAAGCTTGATGAACTGAAAATCTGAGTCATACCATTATTAATAATACTCAAGAGAGAAAAGAAATGGAAAGCAAGTATATTTCTCTATATATTATACAACATTCAAGAGAATAATGAATAACAAGGCACCCTGCGAGGCGGACAAACGTCTTATTGATTGCCAAACAAAATTTGCAGTTAGATGGATACATAATAATTTCCTATTAAATTAAATGAACAAAACGGAGAACTCGTGTTCTATGTACTTCTTTACTAGTTAGAGCTATAGATTTGTATTAGATTGGATACATTTTATTATATGATGATGATGATGATGGAGATGGGGAAAAAATTGGGGAAAATAATATCAAGAGAAACGCTAAAAGCAATCTGTCATGGTATGAATGCATGTCATTGATTCATGTTGTGGCTGTCCTTCCTAGCGTGCAATTTATCCGGTGAAAAATCTTCTAACCAACAAGCAACCCTTTCCTCTAATCTAACTGAGCTTTGCAAGACACTTCCGATTAGATTTTCTGTACTTGGAGTTATGCTATTGCATAGACTCTATATGTGTCTTATCTTATATTGCCATTGCGTAATCATAAAAATTTATGTGGTCTGATCTTGAACTTCTTAAGAAAGTTGTTTCTTGACAGCTGTAATGGTGTGGCGATGCGGTGGTGGGAGCTAGTTAGGTACCGTTGGAAGTGATTTAACAATTTATAATCACTAGCGACGAGACTGCATCATTTATATAATATGCTTCTAACTAATTCACTTAAAATTTAACCTTGAAACGTACTCTGTAGAAATATGGGTGTTAATATAAAAACCCTTACTGAAAGAGTCTCTAAGAAAAGAACATTGCTAATCTTTCACGGATTTATAAGTCGGTGGTGATGGTGGTGCATGGTGGTGGTGACGGTTTGGTGGTATGTATGTGTGCAACATCCGCAAAACACTGAAAAATTCTGTCGACTATGCATCGTGCTAATAATCTAATACTATAAAAAATGCTTATGCCAAGCCTTTAAATCCACATTTTTGGAATGCACCTTCTACTTATCCTTTTTGCTTTTCAAGACGTTAAATCCAACTCTCTTTGCTATAAATTCATCATTCATCATTTCTGATAGGTAAATAGATGGTTGTTCCTGTCAAACCGATGAGGATGGATAATTCTTTTGATAAATAGGTTTCAGACTTGAGAATGAAACTTGCAAGTTGGTTTTTACTAGCAGAAGAAGTAGTTGTGGTTGGTATGGTATTGATAGGTAGTTAGTAGTAGCAGCAGGTAATACTACAGCTGGATGCAACTAACCAAGTTTAGAAGTTTTATGCAGTTTGAGCTTAGTTTTTTGTGTTATTTATACATTTTTTAGATTATATCAGATTATCTTCTAACTGCTCACTACTACTACATACGACTACTACTTCCTAATCCCCTTTTTCATAAAGGATTATTGAAGGAAGCATGAAATGAAAGGAAGTTTAGAATCAGAGTTTTCTTATCTTGAACTCGTTATTGCTACAATGTATTCACTCCTCTTGTAATACCAAGAGTTTTTCAAAGGCAAGGAGTCTTTTAAGAAATGGATTGAATTCTTTTTTTTGTCCAGATAATAATAATACCTGCCTAAAGCATGTATATTATATGAGATATTTATCTCGTGGATTTGTATTCATAAGTGTTTATCGGGTAAATAGGAACCATTTGGTGAATTTTTTATCCAAATATGTACTGAAGTAGAGAAAGCTTTGGTTGTTTGTATTTGCCTTTTTTTCTCACATCCATGCGTTTACATTCTTGGCTCGGGTTACTATTCATGAAGTTTTGGTATATATAATCAGATACTAAAATCGAATTTAATTTTTACGAAAAGGCTTAAAATAGAGTATGAAAAAAGTGTATCGAGGTTCTTTGTAAAAAGTAGAGCTGAATCTGTGAAGCAAACTTGTCAGCCTAACCGGACCCAATAAGGATTTTCCCATGTCTATGTGTCTTATCTTTTCGACCATCCGCGTTCCTTAAGGCTATTGACTGATCGTATTTCCTTGTAAAGAAAAAAAGCTTAGGAAGGGAAACCGAAAATAGGTTTTATTTTTGCTGAAGTGAACTTTTTGCTGTGGGAATAAGAATGTAGGATGGAGGAATAACAGAAATAAAATCCTTTTTCCAACTCATTAGAAAAAGATTTTTAGATTTCACCTCACTCACACGGATTTAGATTCGGATGAGATCTTGATACAGATGAAGAGCACAAGAACTTTTTTTTTATCAGATACACAGTTTAGGGAATAAGGTAGATAGAGCTTTGTTACTGTATCGTAATTCCTACAGCTTAATAAAACCATCTTGACGGCAAAAACACCAAATTACGAATGCCTAATAATAGCTACCGTACAATTTGTTACAAAAGTTCATAAGCTTTTTATAACGAATCGAAGCGGATTATTGTAGTGGAAAGAATACAAAGCCATTTTAAGCTGGTGGCTCTAAGTAAGGCTTAAGGTAAAGAAGCAATCAGTAAAAGGTAGATGTATTTTTATTTAATTACAATTAACTAAATCCAATATTTTGGAAATTCAGTACAATTCATTTCTATTCACCTTGCACATTTTCTTATACACCCGAAATAAATAATCTGAAATCAATTTTCCGAACTTCTATAAAAAGATGTAATCAAATTTCTGAAAAATGAAATACATCAATGAGCTATTTCGAAGACATTTCTCTCTGAAATTGTATCATTTCTTTATTTTGTATTTTGCTACAAAATATGCATATAAGAGTGTTACTTTCACTAACCATACACGGAACCATTCAAACGGAATACAATTTTAAGCTCTACAAGTCAAGTAGTTCTATTTTTCTGAAAAAAGGAATATTCCATTTGGCTGTATTCAGTGAATTTTGTCAGGATTACGATGATGATATTAATACGAGTGTGAAAAGGAGATATGTATGTAACAAGGCATGCAAGTATGTAACTACATAAAGTTGACGGGTTCTCGGTTAGATACAATGGTGCACGCTCAGACAATATTCACTTTCACAATTTTCAAGGAAAAGCCACTCATCGTAATATATGTCGGAATATATATAAATATATGTGACATGAAAGGGAAGATGTGTCTCGTGAGAATTTCCTCACCACCAATAAACTTCAAGACTACAAGCTATATTTCAAGATGCATCCATCCTTCTAACCATGTATCTTACTTTCTCCAAGACTTGAAAAGCCCTAAAGCAACCTACCATGTAAAATGTATGAATCTTCTTCTTTAATAAATGGATGTATGCAAATACAATATTATGGGAATTCATGTATAAGCCCTCGTCACTAGTTTGGTGTGTGTGGTGGATTTGAGGATGTTTTTAACACAAGTATCGTAACCATTCTCACTAGTGTGGGATAAGAAGACTTTGTCATATAAAAAGAGTTACAAATCTTTTCTGAACTTATATAGTTTGACAAAATTTGTAAAATACTTTTGTATGTAAAATAGTTTGAATGTTTCGACCTTCAAGCTTGATTCTCATGGTGGTGATGCAAAGTAACAACTAATTAAAATCTCTCTGGGCTAATAAACTTACTTTTGTTTGTTTTATTTTAAACTTGCAGTGTAACTTTTTTAGTAAATGATGTAGCCAAATAGAAATAAATTCTAATTTAGATTTAATTTTAGAAGAGCGCAAACTATTCCAATGAAAATTCTTCTCGTGAGTGTATGGAGTTCAATTCGTCATCATTTAGAGGAAGAAGGGTGATGATAGCTTTAGAAAGAGGGACTTGTGTCTGTGAGTTAAGAAAAAAAAGTTGTTACAGATAATAGATTGTTTGTATGTTTCTCAGTCAAGAAAAAACGTTGACATAAGTGAAAAATATGCAGATATTTTGCTACTTAGAAAAAAAGTCTTAAAATGAAAGTTTCCCTGGGAAGTTAGGGAAATTTTTCATTTTATTTTTTACTCAACTTTATGCATACAGGGAATAACAGAAAAACAAGTTGGAGTTGAAGACAGAGTACAATTTTGTTATCATCGTGTTGTGTATGTTATGGAATAGATATGTATACAAAAAAGTAAAATACCTCTGGTGGAAATATAGTTTTAGAAATGTTATGTATTTTATGTTATGTTATGTTAGGGTGTCCTACTACTGCCTATTTCATCCCCTCTGAAGATGCCAACTCATTACGAAAGACATTTTTCAATCGAGATATGTACAACAAAATAGTAGTGACACGACACTTTTCCACTTCTATCCTAAAAAAGAGCCCTATAGTTTATAGGAATACGAAGCTAAAGGTACGATCTACTACTACTCTAGAAAAGGAAAAAAGTCAGGTCCAAAGGGTTTCCTGTGAAAGTGCCACTGCCACTCTTTCCCTGTCCGCCCATACATAAAAATTCATCCATTCACATAAGTCATATGTTATTCGACACAAACGCATCTCTCAAGGAATTCCCCAGAGATTGAAGCAAAAAAAAGAAAAATGCGAGTGTGTCATGACAAACCCTGCCATGTTGTTAATGGTCCTCTTATTTATAGCCTTATGGTTATCGTATGTAATGTTATGTTCTACTTTATATCATTATGATCTCTACTAAAAACTACCCATTCGAACCGAAAAATGCCCGTAATAATAATAATAGTAATATTAATGATACCAACCCGGGATAGTACGCTCTTTGCAATAAAATAATACAAATACTGAAAAAGTTAGTGAAATGAAATTTCATTTGAATAAATGGACCACAGAGTACCCCATAAACAGCCAGTCAGTAGTATCATCATCAACTTCTCTGCCGAAATTGAACAACAAAAGATAAAGCTACTCATTCGAGTCTCGTAAATGCATTCAAACACACAACTCCCTATTTTTGGTCAATTACAATTATCCTAATAGACTTTCACCCCCGGTTGAAAATACGTTTCGAAAAAAAAAACTTCCTCTTGCCATGCCATAAATGCTCCAAGCTGCGGAGAAGTTAAATAGCTATTAGAATAATATCACCAGCGTGTATGCACACATTGCAGTGATATCGCATATGGAAGTTGTCCTCACCTCAAAATTTAAGTTTTATTCATATCCAGTCTCATTATTACACATATAATACAAACATACAAAGAAATTCTCGCTCGAGGAGTCAGTCAGGGCAGGGACTATGTGTACAACACAAGCATGCAGAAGAGCACCAGGGCCACTAGTATTATTATTACGAGGTCAAAGTGTATTTTCATGGATGGGAGGAATAATAGCAGGAAATGGTAGAGGAAAGTAGGAGAGAAACCAAACCTCCATACAACGTGGCCGACATGATAATGAAAGTAATAAAGGCAGTTTGAATTGACTTGGTAGTAAACTCACGCAAAAGAGCAATACTAAATGTCCTCCTACTTACTTTACTCCAATGGTACTATAATACTACAACTCCTTCGAAAACAGTAACCACTGTTAGAATATAACCCTACTACTGAGCAATTCTTATTCGAAAGTCAACATATGACATGGACACATCATCCATGAGAAAGAAACAGTTCTGACTGATTATATTAACATTAGTCACAGAGGGTTGCGTTTGAAACGTGTAATAAGTTAGCAAGGTAATAATACAATATCATTGTCATCATCATGATTATTATGTGAAATGTGAACTAGGTTAACTAAACAATAGCTCTGGCTGGCAGTGAGCAATTCAGCTAATACACTATACTTACTTTTCCTAAGGATGAACCGCTTATTAGCTCCAGAGGACAATGACAACGATAATTTCATCAAGTCAAATATTTGTAAACCGAATAAGTAGTCATTCCTTAGTAAATACTACCTTTGACATGGATGGCATGACTGAATCGTATCAAACAATGAATTACTCTTAATGGTAGCAAAATACCAACCCATTTTGCCCAAAACAAGAGCTTAAGACATGAAATGGACTCGCTGTTTGATAACATACATAAGAGAAAGTCTATATGCTTTACGCTTTTGTTTTTTAAAATGTAAAATGTATAAGGCTTGGGTCCTTATACGTAGTAATAGTGTAAGTAGTGGATAAGGTAACAAATGGGTAACAACCCGCCTCTTCAGCCAAAAAGTAGATATATATAATAGAGAATAGCAAATACTTCTTTGGTATAATAAATACTTCTCAATTCAGATGAACATGGACATCGACATTGAACATAATGTGAGTAAAAACACTCCCTTAATAGTAATAATAATGTTCCAAAAACTTTAGTTCACAACAAAACTAAGCATAATGTATCTAGCTCTTTTCCAGCCTGTTAAAATAATAACGCTCGTTATATATCCACTACCACCACGACTACTACTACACTACCTAATAATAATAATAATCATAACTACTTTGTTTGTTTTCCTACAACTGAAATCTACAAGAACACATTTCTCTTTTCAGAGAGGTATGAAAACCAACCCATTTTGGACAAACTACATGGAAAATGGGTATGAAACTTTACTTTCTTTACTAAACAGCAAGGTGCAAGAAACTAGTGTGGATACAACAGAAGTAAAACATTAGTTATATTTCTAGTGTTGCTTAATGCTACGGAAAATTCTAGTACATGGTGATGATGTTGCAATTCCGAGAATAATGCGGAGTGTGCAATAATAATACAAAGTTGATACACCTTCCTTTCTATTAAAAAATCTAGTATTCTAACGTCTTGCCCTGCTGTTAAGAATATAATAATATGTGATTGTACGTACACACGTTTTATTTTCAAAGTTGTGACCAAAGTTGATAGAAAAGTAGCTTTTGAATGGAGAAAGTAGGAAAAAAAGGTGACAGAAGAGAAAAGACTATGTCGATGAGTTTATAGAATAAATGGCATTACATACAATGTAATAGTGAAAGTTATATCATACAAGGGGTCATGTGTACATGCCTGGTATGTCATTGTATTTCACTTGTTTCCCATTATATTAAAATCTATATGTAGAAGTAGTAGTGGTAGTAGTAGTGGATGCAACAACTTTTCAGATAATGATACTACTCAGACTGGAAAAAAGAAGTTTTAGAATGATATAAGTTTAACTTTATGAGTATAGAGTTGCTCATACAATAGGACGTGTAGTCTTCCATATGATCCTAAGTTACATTATTGTGTCTAAGAATGGAATGAGTTTCACAACATTAGAAAGCAACTGCAGGACTGCTGTTACTACTACTGCCTTTGGTGCTGGTACTACTACTACTAACATTGGAACAAAGTTGGATAAAGGAAAAAGAAAATAAATAGAAGAGAAAGTGTATTTTGTGCACTGTATTCATTCGTGAGAAAGGAGGAAAGGGTTATTTTGCAATGCAATGTGTGTAATGCAATGGGTAAAAGATCGATTTCACTTCACATCACACACAGCTCAGTCAGTTAGGTCATAATAACGAAGCCATACCACTCACTCTTTACTACTGTGAAGACTTGGTCTAAAATCTTTGTAGTATCTAGGAGCCTAGCCCAAGCTATTCTTACTTTTCCCTTGGAGAATATACTGTTAAAAGAGTATTTTTGCAGTGTACATAGGGATCATTTGTTTAGCTTATAGAAGTCATTTGATCTGCTTAATCCATCCACCAAACAACGTTATCCATACATAATGTAATATCAATACCTAAATAATGTAGTAATGACGCGAACCTACTTATACTGATACAGTTTGCATGGAAAGTAGATTACATTGAGAAAGAAGTTGGTTGTGCAAAATGTAAATTTTTGTAAATGGGTGAAAAAGCAACTGATGTGGAAATGTTTAGTGAGTCAATAAACTATTTAAAGCATGCAGCTTAAAACAAATATTGCGAATTTGAACTATTTAAAGAGTAGCGAAAAACCAAAGAAGAGTTTATTGATTGATGTGGAAAGTTTTAAGCATACTTGTCACCGCGTCTTTACTTTGTACCGGGTAGAAGGATGATCGTAATGTAAATAAATACTTTTAACGTTATAATATAACGTAGCTGTTAGAATAATAGCAAAATACTTACATTGCCTTAAATCAATAATTTTTTGGAATTTTAACCCTATACCGTACCTAGCGTAGTTTGTAAGTTACAAAAGGGACATTATATCCAAAAGCAAATCCAAAATTGTCGACGTAGGCAGTTTTATGTTTATTTAGAAAAACCTCAAGGTAAGTAAAAGAGATGAAGTGAAACTCTTTTACCTCGATGGAACTATCAGTGTCCTTATCGATGAATGAAACACTTATAAAATAGACTATTGAAGGAAGATGGATATGGATAACAAAGTAAAACAAAGCCCAGGCACTTGCGTGTAGTCTTAATAGTTTTCAACTATCTTTCTCTTTTATTTATTTTTCAATCACTAAACCAGTGGTAGTATGGTGGGGGTACAAATGAAGGACGATCTATTAAAACAAGGCAAACTTACACAGCATGAAGTTATTGTTTTTATAGTCAAACCTTAAATGCTATTTGAATTAAGTGAGTCACGACACAGGGGACGATATTCAGTCAGCACCCCAGGGTATTTTTATTGAAGGATATGTAGAAAGAAAAACAATTCGGATTTTTTTTCCAGGAAATGGTAAGCTTTTGCTCTGGGTGAGAGCAAGTTCAATAGATAAATACTTTTTTGTTAGAGAAACGAATAGATTTATTTATTCATATGTTTGAAATAATAGAGTTTAGAACTTGCTGGGATAAATTGACAAAAATTCTATTTTTTAGGCAAGTGACAACAACAATCTGACATTCATAGTTGGATATCAGACAGGGGAGCTTAAAGAAACTAATGCTAATTGATTTAGAGTAAAAATCGCAAGTAGAAAAAAAATGCATTCAATATGCATGTCTATAAAACCTAAAAAGAGAAAGACAAGACAACCAATCTCAAAATGTCAACTGAAGACAGACGAGCACGAAAGGATACGACTTCTTAGCATGTTTGTAAAGTACCTTGGTATTTCTATGAATATTTCACTAACTATAATTGAGTTCCACATCGTAATTGAATATCTTATTAGGAGTAACGGAAACAAACTGGCTTAATATGAAAATAGCAAATTAGCTTAATTTACTAGAATACTAGAAACATTCTAACCGCTTCGGAGTCATTAACCGACTAACTCTTAGAAAAAAGATAATGAGTAGAGCTCGCTTGGGATAAATTAAAATATAAATTCGTTCTTCGTATATTGGAATGATTAGGTATTGTCAGAGGTACCTTAAACTTTTATGTTTGATTTGGCTTTAGACCACAAACCACTACTGTTACTCAGAGGAAATACTAAACCTAAACTTACTCGTTGAGCCATAAGTGGTTAGTAGTAGTAGCTACTAAAATTTTTCCAATCTTATTTGTTCTCACTAACCCCAATTCAATCTTTGAAGATGCGAGTGTGAAGCCCTGGGTAAAAAAATACTTGGGAATTGGGATTTTTTTCTGTAAGAGTTCGCAAAATTTAAAGAAACGGAGGGGATAGTGTTTATAGAGTTTACTATATATGGATGTATGCTTTGTGATTTCGCAAGGAACTTTTTAAATGAAACCGAATCCCAAAAAAATCGAATCACATCTAAAGAAAAACATTTTCTCTTTGAGGTCACTTGGTCATTATTGGTTTATTAGAAGAAAGTACAAAGTTCGATAAGATTTTTGGCAGGATGGCTCGTCTATCTTCATACAAGTGTCATAAATTCCCATTCCTCCTGACCTGCTTTAGTGCTTTGTCTTGAGTACAAGTTATGTGATGTGATCTCGCAATAACCATTAAAACAACACCATGAGTACCTTATGTAGTAACTAGTAGTAGTGCAGTGCCTTACCTATGATATCACATGGATGATATTATTCCATTCTTTACTTACACCTTGACTTGGCAAAACCGCAAACTCCCTTCGCTTTGTTATTTTAAGACACTACAACTACTACCACGGACCATCTACTTGTAAGGAACACTACCAATACCACCACCACCACGACCTATAAGTAAACTGAACTTTTCTCTTCTCTAGTAAAACTTCAACTTTCATTTCTAACAGAAGAAAACTTTCTCTCCGTAGTACGAACTACAAACTACTAAAATCCAATCCACTTCTCGATTCTTACAGATACTACTTGGTATATATGTCTATACCTACACACTACTTTCATACATGTACAAAGGTAGAAAACCACATAAGAGAAGAGTGTATCAGAACTGGTAAGAAGAAGGCTTTCACTTGTGTTTGATAGTTTTTCTCCACGTACATAAAATCAAAGCTCAGCCGATCCATTCCATTTCTAATGACCAAAATCTCATTCCAACTACCAATTACCCTCGTACTCCCATACTACTACTCTTTACTCTTCAGTTCAGACTTTGTACAAAAGTTATCCTAAGGGCTCAGTAGGAAGAAAAGAGGTCGCCGGTACTACTTACTACTACTGCTACCAATATGCCATACCACCACCACGCCTACACACTTTCTTACAGTGTAGTTTTCATTCACTAGTATCCTATTTGCTTCAATACTCTGTAGGTATATTCTATCCCATCGAACACATAATACAACTGGGTATTGAAATATATTCTTATATTGAAAGAAAAAGCTTTTTGCCTCATATTGGTACATAAACCTGATTCGAATTCAGGTTACACGTATTTCCATAACATTTTCCTCAAGAGCTTTTCTACTCTTGAATGAGAAGATAGTAAAAGAGAAAGTAGAGAAAAGCTTAATCACATTTAGATTAGATTAGCTCTTTTACTATTACTACTAGTAGCATATGTAGAATTTCAGAATGAATGTATGCTTATATATACACTGCCTTACCACTACTACCACCTACCTTTGTTACACTATCCCAGCCCAAAATGTACTTGAGACTATGAGAATTCTATTATGAGAAGACACGACTTCCTCCATGAATTTTCACATGAGAAATCCTAATCCTTAAGAAAAGAAGCTAGAATCTTCTATCTTTATACTATGAGAGAGTTTCCCTTTAAAACGAAATAAAATAATATTTAAGCAGAGTGGTAAGTAAAAGTAGGTCCTTGAGATTCAAAGAAAGAATTATCTCGATTGAA
>JAQGAA010002719.1:0-12109 GCA_034696425.1 Isotoma viridis | reverse complement strand
AAACACTTGACTAGACAGACGAGTCGACTTTAAGATCAGTAGGAAGACAATTGCAAGTCAACAACTTCCCACTAAACTTGGCCCTAATATTTATTATCATGATCACATACTGCGTCGTAATAGTCACAAGAGCTGAGCATACTTGGTTGCAATTAAAATGCTAATAGTTTCAACGTCTTTAACATCTAAATAGCATTCTTGTTCACAGTCGTATTTCCAATACAAGACAATTAAACACACAAATATCTTAAAAAAAACGTACTTTTACACGCCCCTTTGTATGCCACTTGGATCGCTTTTCCTTTTTGACAGGCTGCTTGTCGAAGGTGGCATATATTTGGGTATGTCAATCCATCCACACCGCAAACCGATTTTCCACTCGCTGTTGAACAGTGACGAACTGTGCAGTTGACACAATGAGGAATCATATTTTGATCAACTAAACACAGCTTATCAGTCGGACATTTCAATTTCGAGCACGACACTAAAAAATAAATATAAATTAGCAATAAATTACTTTGATGCTTTCATTAGTAGTATTCAACTAGGGAGGTTCCTTAATGGAATTCTGTCATTAATGCTTTTAACAAAAAATCACATTAATTAGACTTGAAATAAAAATCCACTTACTTTTGCAGGGACCATGATAACTGATCGTCAAGGACGTTTTCCTCCGGCATGATCTTTTAAGTAGGCGGCACGGCGACTTGTATGTACGTCCGTCGGATCTGTATATGAAAATATAAGGTTATGAATCGAAAATCGAATACAACTACAAAATTTCAATTTTAGTTACTAAATTTTACTTACCCACAAACCGGTCCTCGACTACGACCTTTTATGCCGTTTTGAGTCCTAAAAATACTACAGTTTGGAGCACAAACACATTTAGGTACACCATTCCTCACAGCACATTTTTGATTATCCGGGCATTTAATTCCATCGCATGACTCTATAATTCAAAAGGGTTGGAATGATTCTGTGCTTAAAATCAAACATCATTTTTGTTATTGTATAATTCAATATACACGATGGTCAACTCATCTTTAATGTACTAACCTTTACATCTGGAGCAGGGAACACCCCCTTGTACATGCATGTAAAAAAGCGAGCTTGGTGTTAAATCCTCATCGTTCCATGCGACATTTGCCGAGGCGGCCAAGGGGCCACTATCGCAACAATCTTCTCTTGTTGATTCAGCTTTCACCAGGGCTGTACATCGCCCATTTTTATTCATAGTCAACCAGCAATTTCCCCCTTGAATACATATTATTATCATTATAAGAAAAATCTTACAGTCGCAAATATTTAACATTTTTTGCCCATTCAGTCTTGAGAGTCATTTTTTGCCATGAACAAACAATTTACACGAGGTATATAACTTTTAGTGATTGGTCACGAATGAGAAGTACGTGATTCTTTTATCAGCTTCTAAGCACATGGACAGGGTAATAAACTACTTTATGTTCATAATAAATAATATCGCAAATCTATAAAAAAAAACCCATCCTTCATTTTACTCTAAGCCTCAATTTCTCTCATTTGTAATTTGCATTCACCTGGTGGTTGGTTACAGTGTAGTGGACACAACAATGAACCCAAAAAGGTATAGAAGTCACGATACAATGTGTCAATGACAAACTAACTGTATCCGCTTCACATTGTTCACATGAAGTATTAGTGCATTTAATGCATTTCTTTTATGTACTTTCTCATCCATCTCATACTCCAACATTAAATCTAACGACCAAAAACCTTTGTTGCCACCTCAAAAACCTTGTAGAGTTAAGTCCTAAGTCCTAATACTTAATACTCTACTCGTAATGTCATGTCGTAGTAGTCGTCTCGTAACTCAAAATCTCCAAAAAGCTAATCTTAAGAATGAATACATTTGCGATTTGTGATAGGCAGTATGATTATGCTTGTAAAAAACAAGAAGTCGAATCCTTTTCTATCTAAGAACCCCATCCTTGTCCAATTTCCTATCCAATATTGCATACAAGTACGTGGTGAATTGGTGATATTCTTCAGAATATTGCTTGTGGAAGTGGATTGGATTGCTGAGCTATTTATCACATCACTCGTCAAACTACTGAACAATAGAGTGTAGCAAAAAGGCCTCAAAATTCCAAGGCTTTTCTATCTGATAAAAACCATCCCAGTTGCGAAAGTCAAAAACCTAGACCAGACTTTGAACAAGGTGATGACGATGACTATATGCTTCGCAGCAACAGAAAGTCAAAAGCACATTATGCATTATATGCATTAGAAATGCATAAAGATGCATTACTTTGCCCATTAAAATATAGATAAAAGGCTGTTCTCAGTTCTCAGCTTCTACTATGACTTTACTGCATGAAAAGCAAACTGCATTATTTATCTATCTGTCCTGCCATGCAGTATTGGATTCGAAAATAACAAGACATAGTACATAGTGCTCAAATACATAGTATTACAAATAGTAATATTGTTTATACTAGTGTCATATGCATACAAAACTGCTCATCTCGATATTTCTAAACTTTTAGTTTCAATCTGCTCTCCACCAAGTGAAGATGCATGTTACTGATGTTTCACCACGATTTCAAAAGTTGCTAAAACGCAAAAACCCTTTTTTGCAGGCATCGTGTTGTTAAAAAATTTGTAAAATTAATGAATACTTATTTGCAAAATGATAATGAATATAAATTATGCATTCATCGTGTCGTTATACGAGCCAAATTATGCTTCGTGATGCATTAAGTCGCCAACAAGAAATGCATTGCCCTACGCGTCGCGTCATCAGTATTTGTAACATTGTAACAGGACCTTTTTGGTTAATCTCCAATTCTAAAAATTAAAATATACTTCAAAAAAATCTGCCCAAGCTTGCATTCCTTTCAACAAAATAATACTGCTCCCGAATTCTTATGGTTCTTCGAAATAAGCATTATAAATTACATAGTTCATTAATCATTGTCTGCAAATTCTTTAGTTTTTAGTAAGTTAGCTCAACCAATATCTGCATTTGCATGATTTAAAGTTATTAGCAACAACAACGTTTCTTTCTATTATGTCGGCTGCGGCCGGACAATAAAAAAATGCAGGCTTGGATAAGCGTGAGTGACACTGTGATTCAATACTCCAAGATAACTGTCATTAAACTTACAGTGAATGACGGTGACTGGCTATTATGGCTATTATTTAGTCTCTTCAGCATTATGCAAATCCTTAACCGAATTCAAGTCAATTTGTTAAAAATTGGAACAAACGAGAAATCAGCAAAAGACTTGCAGTTGCAGCTTGCAGTATCAAAAGGTTCATCTCATCAATTCAACTCGTGGATCTTATATCCCAATATTCCCAATGGGGTTTCTGTCCAGACTTCAGACCTTCAGACTGCTTGTCTCTCTGAAGTCTGAACAAGGATCAATATGGTAGTCTAAAAAAAGCTTTTTGTCACCTTGTTTGCTGTCTTGCTGTGCATAAAATTTGGATACATTTAATACTCGTATTATATCGTATCTACCAAGTTTTATAAGACGTTCAATTTGTAATAGAAATACTTGTACCGGTTAGGCTGTGCCTTGTCTTGTCTTTGTTAAGTCTAGAAGAACATGCAGTGATATACTAAAACTAAAACTTGAAATAAAACCCTTGTAAATTTCAACAAGGTGTTCCATAGTCATACTCATATCATGGAACGAATAGAATCTCATTCTCATCTCCCCAATTTTATACAAAACACTTATTTCTTGTCGTTTATGTGCCCTCATGCCCTGACGAGCCTGGAGATATGCAAAAGTGCATACATGAAATATTGCAGGCTTGCTTTTTACTTTTACAGACTGCAATTTTCCATATGAAAATAATGAAAAATGCTGCCAAGCCAGACATAATGACTGATGTGGCGAAAGAAAAAAACTGTCAAGAAGGACGTACCCTTCGTAATTCGGTCCTGTTTCACCCGAACGACGAAGACTACGAAGACGAACTGATGAGACGTTAGTGAGTACTATGGATATTAGACCATACACCACAACAAGACAAGGCAAGGGTAGAAATGTATCTCATCTGTGGTACTGCGAATCTGTATAGTGTATGTATATCTAAAAGTTAAACTACTGCGTTAGCTTCTTCAGAATAAATTTTTAGCAAGTTAATGAACGAAACGAAAACCATAAGCCTCATTTTTTGAGGCCATCGACAAATATACATGTTTTTTATCTCGTCACATACATACAGAAGAGAAACTAATAGTTAAGCCAAAAATTTGCACACATTATTATGAAGTTCATTTCATCGCATAACATTATTTGTCGATCCACGAACGATCCATCCTATTTTCCTTCCCATTTTACCAGAACGCTGAGCTTGAAAATTCCACTGATATGATATGCAAAACTTCTTATTTCATTTGATGCATGTTATTACCATTTAATGTATGGCGAAACTTGTACGAAACTGCTTTAATGAAAGGATTTAGTGAATGACAAAAAGTATGATTTAATTAAGATGATTTGAAGACAGTTGTATTATTAACATTTCTATAAGTTATGAAAAAGTCATGTGTCTAAAGAATAACGAGTATTTCTTTGTCAAGGGCCAAGGGATAAAAAATCTAAAAAAAATGTTCCTCGTTAACACGCTGTTTTACGAGACAAAATATAAAATTCAAAAAAATCGTTTTAAACCAAATAGTGTAAAAATACTTAAGGAAAATTTCATTTCATACTTCGTTTCAGAAATCAGAACAGAATGAAATTATTTTCAGTCAAAATTGAATATTGTCTATAAATATTATATCATCTCATCCAATAACATAGAATACAACTAAGGAACTAACTAAACTTCACGACGTTCACGAACTCATTATTATGGGTGAAACCCATTATAAGATTGCACATGTCTGTTGTCTGTCTGTCTGTCTGTCTGTCCGTCCGTTGGTCCTCTAACTTTCGAACGGATCAACTTTTTAGAAATCTGATTTCAGATTTGGATTGAGGAGGTCAAAAGGAAGGTCAAGTTCGTTAATGGGTCCAATCTGACCACTCCTTCAGGGTCATGACCTAGGTCACTCAAACTTAATATATTATAATATATACATGTGGCATATCATTTGAAAGGTCTGAAAATTTCAGAAATTTTGGTGCTTTCAGAAATTTAAAAAACTTTCAGACATTTCAGAAATTTCAAAAAATTCAAAAAAATTTCAGAAATTTCAAAAAATTCAGAAAAATTTCAGAAATTTCAAAAAAATCAAAAATTTCAGAAATTTCATAAAATTCCAAAAAATTCAAAAATTACAGAAATTTCAAAAAATTTCAAAAATTTCAAAAAATTCAAAAAAATTCAAAAAAATTTCAGAAATTGTTCAAACAAAAACATCAAAAATTTCAAAAAAATTACAAAAATTTAAAAAAATCAGAAATTTCAGAAATTTAAAAACAGACAGACAGACAAACTCGGAGGTTTCACCCATCGCTATATTGCGTTAATCAGTTTATTTTGCTTTTCATTGCTTTATTTTGTTTTTTGCTTTATTCAGGCTAGGGTTTTTCAGTATCATGTCTCTTATCCTTATCGTAAATTTCATATGAAGACCCAACACATTTCGGCTTATTTATTTAGCTAATGATCCTACTAATAAAATTACTAATAAATATTATGAGATTTGACGAAAGAAATTTTATGCCAAATGTAAAACGTCCTTGTCCGTGCCTTTTAAGGCTGATTTTTAATGAACAATTTCTGAATGTACATTAAATTTTGACCACTTTTGCAAGAAACTTTTTCTAACTTTCATGAATACAGGGGATTTTTCATTTATACCTACTCCATTTCTGAAGAAACTATTTGCAACATGAGATAAATAAGTTAATCGTGTTGAGATTTATTGTTTCAAATTATGGCATGGCAAGTTACATTTCTTATGTGGGAGGATCTAAATCAAGTTTTTGCGTTATACATTTCTGCTAAAAATTGCCAAGTCGACATTGCAATGACGTTAACGACCTCATCATTGCCAGTTTACTTTTAGCTTTGTTGTATAAACATGCAATAACAATTTTTGACCATTAAGAAATTATACAATACAATTTCATTCCTTTATAGTTCAAGTTAAGCTGATCCAGTAATAAATTTCAATCACCAAAAGACAAAAAAATACCAACCCCAGAATAATAGTAGTAACAATAGTAATATCCACATACTGCACAGGTTATTTATAAATTATAATTATAATCTATGTATTCTTTGTGTCTGATTTAAAGAACATTGGAGCCTAATACGAGAAAATTATACATTTATGCTTATTTTTCATCACATGGTTAATTTAACTACTTTGCAAAATACGAGGACAAGAACACTTGAATTTCTGCTATTTTAACTCCGTAATAATCATTAAAATAAACATCGATTTAATGAATCTTGTTCGTTAATAACATGCCATTGTTCTTATGGACTATTTTCGTTCACCTCTACTACTACTATACTATAAACAAGTAACTTGTTACTTGGTTGAAATGAAGTCCCATTTCACATTCCACGAGCACTAGGGGCATATGTAAATACGATGCTTTAATAGATATTTTATACTCACTGGTTTTAACATTCTCCATACAAGTTTTTAATTAAAGCAATTCATGAGTGGCAAGGTAAGTAAAGCTTATTTGATTTCGAAAGTACCCCGATTATATCAATGTTATATATTCATCCCATATTTAATGCACGGGCACCTGTGACTTATTCCAAAATATTTGTTTACAGCTTCATATGACCATGACACCACTCTTTTTCTTGCAAATCAGGGAAGATTCGGTGATGACCAGTTCATGTTCATATAGAGCCCATACAGCCAATTTAGATTTGTAACTTTTGCTTTCATTTGGTACTAGCTAGAGAGAACTTTTATTCATAAAAAAAGTTAATAACAAAACCATTACAAACTAATCTCAACGCCCAATTAGCCCCGTCTCATGAAGATAGCAGCGATTACTTGAGATGGTCTCATTAAACTCAAATTACTTAGTCATTATTATTATGATTATGTTCAAGGGAGTCTGGGAGTCTGGCCTGTCTGCTGATAATATAATATTATATCCATAAAAGCTTAGGAAAGCGCGGATCAAGAACGGTAGACAAGATAAAAAATCTTTCTGGGCGTTTAGACGTATTCTAATTCTAAGAAACATATTACTGCAGGAAATTATCACATTTCCTCAGCATACTGTCATCCATCACTAATTAAATATTCAGTCACACTCGTCGTGTCGCGACGCCCCGGAAGAATGCACCGTGCATGCATGAGAGATGAGACAGACTAAAAATATGTTTAAGAGAGTGATGCAGTTTACTATGCTCTGGAAAATAGAAGTGAGGATACGGAGACAGACGCCGTAATTTGCGTATTATAAAATTATAATTCTAATTCTTATCATTATTACAGATACCAAACATAAAGACTGCCAGCCCATACTGTCTGTCAGACTTACCTAAAGAACAAGGAGTCTCATGCAGAAGAAAAGTCACCAACAGGATGAGACGCTGGGTTGTAAGTGGGGGACGATTTGTTGCTGTCAACATGTTCCTAGCTAGTAAATAACTGCTAACTATTGCAGATGCTACCGCTGAGTTCGTCTTCTTCCGTCCCGACTCAAAACACGATTTAATGACACAAAGTTGCAGCTTGAACGTCCTTGACACGGAACACAAGACTCGTTATCGTTGAGCTCCTCCAAAAAGATGGAGAAAATATCACTTGCTTTTATCACCGGATAATAATATAAATCTTCTAAATACTTTTAATATTATATTTCATTATATTTCTGATATGATGATTAGTTAGGTCCTAATAGTTGATTTTATCACTTTTTAACGTTATTAGTAAATGTAGTAAAAGTCAATTGTTCGATGATTCAAGAGTACAGCTTAATTCTTATGAAAAATTGCTGACTGTTACTTCAGAAATCCAAATAGTTATCCTTAACCGACAATATTCCATTTTCCACTGTAATTAAAAAAAAGTTTTGAGTTAGCTTAGAATCAAACCAAGAGGGTAAACACGTGTAACATTTGTTTTAATAGCCCTATTTTTTAATTAAATGTTATCAAAAATTAATTTTTTTACTGTCTCAATTTTGCCCCATTTTATTGTCAAACGCATACACGCCGTAAAAATACACTGTACGAGTGACAACCTGACGACTGTAAGGAGTCAACCTCTCTCCTTTCCTTCCACTCGACACTCTTGATTACTTGATTATTTCGACTACTGCACTTTGCAATGAGTTAAGAAGATCCTTGTGGACAGGTGACGATAATCAGACTAAACTGTTCAAAAAGTATCGTTCAAGTATTTAAGGCATGTTCATCTAACCCTTTTGACAAATTTAGGATAGGATGAATACAACAGGACCTACATATCCTACAGGCTATTCTACTCTGCTCTGGCCTGAATATATTATATAAGTTGGATATTAATGCACATACCATGCAGAATGTTCCACGAAATGAAAGAAAACTTATCACCCATCATGACTTTCAAGAAATAAGGAGACTTGGTCATATCAATCGCGCATCCCAGCTAAGAAAATAAGAACCCAACTCAGAAAATTCAGGTAATACTTTACACCTTGAGCGTTGTACTTTCACCGACTTTCACCACTACCATTTCTTCTTAACTCATCACAGTAAGACCGGAAGACAGTAGTCTCCCTGCACTACTACACACATTTGATGAAATTGAGACGAGATCTAGATCTATAGATGCTGTTAAGCTATTCAATTTTTATTCGAGTAGCCTCAGACCACCAGTAGTTATCTAGCTAGACTAGCAATCCACTCTCACTCACTCTCATTCAAGAAATGCTTTTTTTACATATAATATAATATCACAAAAACAGAACTCACAATCATCAGCGTCGCTCCTTACTATTAGCTTCACACAATCTCACAGCCATAATTCTGTAAAAAATGAGTTATGAATAATTTTATAGCCTTGAATGATCTGTTGTAGCTCCACTTATACTTTAAATATTTTTACACAATTCTACTTCGTATATCTTTTCTACTTTGGCTTTGGGTAAGGTAAATTATTACAGAGAATCATTAGCTTATGTAGTAAGTTAAAGGTGTATAATTAATGCTATTACATTACATCTAGGTACATCAAATACTTAACTGCATACGATGCGGCTCAACTGCCGTTTGTGATTTTACTAATAAATAGTTGATAGTATGTAGTAAATGAGTAGTAAAAAATGTAGTTGGACAGACACATCGTTCCATGAGATAAAATGTAAAAATGCTACACAGATTCATTCACAGACCCAGAGGCAACAGCAAACCATTACAATAATACTTAATGTTATTGTCAATTGTGTACTAACTAAGATATGTTTTTTCCACCTCTCTTGCGGTTTGTAATATATTCATGCTGACAAAAAATTTATGAGTGAAATTTAGCGATGAAGGATGAAGAAATGTGATGAAAACGAACGAAATACTATAAACCGAATGCAAAGTATAAATTAAACTAGAATTGGATCCAGAAAACAAATAAAAAAATCTGCTTCAGACAAATACACACACTCTTCTTGGGATCAGATCAAATAATATGATCAAAATCGAATCAAGAGTTTTTCGCGTAGTGGTACTCTGGTACTGGCCTAGCTAGCAGGTCGGGTCGGTGGGTGCATCCGTCCCCGTCCTTTAATACTTTCAATGAATGAATAAAATAAAAACGGACCAAGAATTTGCTCTGAAGAATGCAGATCTTAAGATTAAATCTGTTGAGATAGTAAAACACACGGCATGCATGTGGAAGAGGATGGTGAAAACTATAGGAGGATGATGGTACTACGCTTAATACTGGTTGACTACTATCTTAGAAAATACAGTTTAACACAAGACAAGAGTTTTATTAAATACACACATGCTAGGTTATGTAATAATAATATCGTTGTATTTATGCAGATATGCTTAAGGTTGTCTCAAGTACAAAAAGTATTTTCTTACTACCAACACCATTGCATTGTAATTGTAATGAACATCATACTGATGAGAAGAGGGTTGGAGATTCTCGAGCATCTTATTCTCAAAACCTTGGCAATGAATTAGAATCTTTTCTAGATAGACAAGCAGCAATAATAATAATAAAAATTGTAATATAGTCAGCATATCGACTAATATGCAGCTAAAAAATGTCATACTTTATATCCACTCTGATTAATTCGTGACTGAAGAAAATGAAGAAATATGAATGACAAATAATAATCTGGAGGACAATTTTCGTCTACGGATAATTTATAACTTGATTAGTGCTTGAAGGAAATAAAAATAAATTGCTGTGATAGCCGGAGGCTCGACTTACTTCTACTAAATTGATCATGATATCAGAACCAATCGTCAGAACAAATTTTTCTTTAACTTGGAATTTGGGTTTGAAATTCGCTGCCTACTCATTGCGAATTGCCTTGCATTGTCTTGTTAACTTTGTCTATTTTATCATAAAAATGTCGTAACAGTTAAAAAGTAAAAGTTTAGGTTTTATTAGTGTCTCAAATTTTCAGAATCATCCGGGAGACAATACTGGTTTTTAAAATTTGACACTGATGGTCGTATTCATTATCAACTTATTTTATTTTTTGAAACAAAAAAAGGCAATTCCATACTACAAGTAATGCACTGTAGGGTTATTACTATTTAATATTAATAAGACGCAGCAGATTAATTTTTTTGGCTAAATAAATCATAACATTTCAAAGCTACAGGATATGAGAGGTCATAAAATAATAATATGCAAAATTGACACAAATCATCCTTTTAAATCAACCGATTTTGTTTGTTGTAAGTTCAATGTCATGTTCGTATGTTGCGATATCATGGATTTACGAATTCATTCATTCATTTCATTCATCCATTCACTTAAATATAACACCATTCATACATTCATCTTTATCATCTAGCAGTTCATTTACATACAATAAATATCAATCGCCAATTCACCAACCACCAGCACTAACCATCACCATTCGCCATCATTCCACCATCGTCTCTGTTCTGGAATATCATTTCAGCAACTTTTAAGTACCTACTACCTACACGAATAAGTTACTTCTTTCTTTCCAAACATCGCCAATTTAGCCAACCACCTACATCAAAGCATAATGAAATGAATCCAAAATAAATAGGATTTACATCTACAATAATCCAACTAAATAACACTAGATAATAGTACTCACTCGTAATTGTCGTAATAGTAAGCAAATAATCTTTTAAGATACTTATTACATTATGATTATATTTATCTACTTTCTAGGCCCTAGATAAGATACACCACGCATTTTTAATATATTATACACTACTTTGTAAGGAGGGGTATATTGAAATATCTCATCTAAATTGGGATAATCCACCCGATCAAATAAAAAAATGCAAATTAAATCTTAAATACTTAAATGTGAACAACACATTATGCATACTCTTCATTGTTATTTGTTATCGTAGAATCTCTTAAGTATGCGTTACGAATCCGTCTCTTCTAAATTACTATTTACGACAATTTAAGCGAATTGGATTTACAATTAAACTCTTTTCACTTAACTTAAAGGGATCAATCGCAAAATAAAATGACACCTTCAGAATATGTCCTTAAATTAAAATATCATTCAAACTTTCAAACGGATAACTGCAGTGTATAAGTATAGTAGTATCGATTTCTCCAATCCAATATGGATCTATAGATGATCATAATATTATATTAAAAATGCAACATAAAAAAGGTATATGCCTGGGCTATGACCTGAAGCCTGAAACATCATATATTATTAAAAGTAATGTATGGATTTTAAGTTAAGTTGATGACAGGCAATTACTGTCTTTACCAAAGTCAATAACAAGATTGCATCTTCTTGTGTATAATTTAGAAAATTAGCAAAATGGACACTATTAATACATACTCATAAGATTTATGTACCACTAGTTACATTGTAGAATAAAAATCTTCAATTAATGGGCTGTTTCTGACTTGTGATCGGATTTATTATAGTTGTATTATAGTGTGGGATGAGTGAGACTCAGTGACTACAAATATCTACGTACGACGACAGTACAAGATTATGAATTGAAG
>JAQGAA010002718.1:0-12111 GCA_034696425.1 Isotoma viridis | reverse complement strand
ATAATGTTCTGTGTTTCTCTTAGAAACCCACCCACATCCAGTAAAAACTCACAAATAATCAACCGTTAACTGTAAGCCAGGTGTAGAGATGATCATAACTTTAACAAGTTCAATGCAGTTTAAAAAAAATTAGACTGTAATCGAGCTACTTTTTTTCGCAATTTCAAAAGTACTTTCGATTTTTTAGGGTGATGAAACGAAAGCAATAAACCGTCAGTTCAGTCTTTTAATAATAGGGAGTTGCATGGTTCCAAGATGTTTAAGTTTTAAAACATATTCGAGTTCCATGCAACAATTTTTGCAAACACTTGGGCAAGAACGCAGTTAATAAAACCGCAGCAATAAAAATCAAATGCACTGACAAAGCTAGACCTTCTTTAGTTACTTATTCAAATAGGGTAACTTTGCATGTTGAAAATTTTATCAATCTAGATAGATCTGGTTCAAAAAGATGTATCTTTTTGAACCAGATCCAGTTGAATGCATATGTTATTTAACTCAACGATGCATAGGTAACCTCACATGCATGGCCTAAAAGATTGTATTTAATTCCCAAGTCTCCTACTGCCAAAAGGCAGGAAAGGAAAAGCCTTAAACTTTAACTACTTAGTAATCACGATGCTGGAGATTTTACTCGAGACTTACTATGCGGTATGACAAAACAGCACAGGAAACTAAAGTCAAACTACTTAGTCTAACTCTAACTATCGTTGCTTACTTGGTATTTGTCTTTTAAAGTTTAGATAAGACTAAAGGGTGCCATTAACAAGACAAACAGAGAATGAAGAACTACTACAAAAGAAAGTAAACAATCTTGTGTAAGAACTGCATTTTACATATATTGATGGACCATGTAATACTCGGTATCTACCTGCCATACAAAATCAATATTACATACTCTTCAAATATTATCTAGGTGGTTCTTATTATAACTAGATAATATGTATAGTACTTACTATCCATAAAACCAAACAGTGCCTGCCACCAGAAAAAATAAATTCATGTCAGATTCAGCAGTAGAAGGAAAGTCAGGCTTCATACATTCCTGATGGACGAGAATGAAGTTTTTGACTGTTTGAGCAGAACTGTAAGAATATCACTAAACTCGATTTTACAAGGAAAAGTGAGCACGTACCTATTGGGCTGTAAATGTTGAGATAGAGGCAGTCTTCTGATTGATTCCTTAGGTAGGGTTCTACCTTCTTCAAATATTCTAGGTAGCCTTTTGGCATTTCCTTGAGTGCTGCTGTTTCATTTCGGATGTCCGGCATCATCTACATTGACAGAGGGTGGAAAGCAATTAATATTTTATCAATGGGTTTAACCCCTTTCTGCATTCCGAAGCTTTTTACTGTATTCAAACTTTCCGATGGAGAATCACTTGATCTTGTAATTACAGTAAGGCCTACGATTTATATCCCAGCCCCCATTAGGAGTTAATGCTTATAGCTTATTCTATGGAGCTACCGACTATATTTCAGATGAAGGACTTTTAAATAGAGTTTTACGATAACTGAAAGAGCAGTAAAGTTTAGAAGCTTATCGGATTGATTTGATTCAAAGGATTGACGCAAAAATCGCCCATCTTTAATAACAGACCTTATTATCTTATGCGGGAGCTTTTTGAGGTTCTAGGTACTATAGAAAACAAATTAATCCGCTGTTACAGTTAAAACATAGTAGTTCCTGGAATCAGGAAAGGTCTCTATTATTAACCGATTGAAGTTGGATTACATTAGAAATGAGAAGCTTTGATACGTAGTGTTTAATGAGATGCTTTGAAGTGGGCGTTTTGCTTAAAAAGGTCGTGTCGTATCTACGAGCGAAAGCATGCTTCGCTAAACTCGTAAAGTAGTAATTAACGTATTTGCAGCAAAGTTCTGTTATCAAAAGGAAAGCTTGAAGATTTGTAAGAATCGTGTTGTTACGATACCATTTTCAATTTTATTATCCATTCTGTCTGACTACTCTGGTAAAAGAGTAGTGTAGCAGTATTTGGCCAACAAACAGCATTTTATATAAACCAAATCCTGTTAACTCCATCCTGTTAGGTAGCTTTCACCACTTTATATCTTTACCAACCCATTTCATGTAAATTTTATTATTATGGCGTTTTCAAAAAGTATATGCTGTATACAGATCTATTACATTATCTACTCTTAATATTGCAGCAAACTGGAAGAACGGTGATGATGCACAGTATTGTGTAATATATAAGTTATCTCTGTTTATAAAACCTCATTGCCTCTATAGTTTGTCCCATGCGTTTCTAAAGTAAAGCCAACTTCGTAAAATGAATTAGGTAGCAATTAATTAGTAAAAATTAAAACCCTCTCATCTCGTCATTGTACTAACTTAGTGAAAACACGAATGAACATCACTTTCATCTTCATGAGCGAAACCCCTGCCTACATCCCACATGCAAAAAGTTTACACTGTTTTATTCAACACTGTAAATATATATCTATACAAACTACTGAAACTACAGCTGATTGCTCATCACTTAGTGCATAATTAATTAACTAACCAACCTGAGGACAGACGAATCCTGGTTTGATTGCATCCCGGATTCCTTCCCATGGAACGGGTGTTTGTGTCGGCCCGAATCGATGAGATTTAATTGGTGGTGAGGCATACGGTATACCAACATAGACCTGGATGAGGAGTTTACAAAAGAGAAAGTAACTTGTCAGTTTCAGGCTGAAAGCCTTGAACATAATATAATGTATGGTCACACTTCACAAACATGCATCCCACATACAACTCTTTCTCAAAAACATATATTCATTTACATCCTTCACATAACAAATTGTGAATGTGGTGAGTTTTGAGAAGTAAACCAGGGAGCGTTTATTTGATGTCAATAATAATTCCCCCGTAGAGAACTCACCAGTCCGAAATTCATTCATTCACGTGTATAATGTCAATCACTTTAACGAGAAAACCTACCTGAAATCATTTACTTGAGGTAACTAGCTAAAGGCAGTGTTTAAATTTGAATTGGTACATTAATGGAAGTGGAATAGCAGTGAACAAGCTACAAGTTACAAAGCACAAAGCTATGACGTAAATATTTCACTAGATCTTATCGGATAGGGTATGTGTGTGTGTGTGTGTGTAAATTTGTATAAAGTGAAAGAGCTAGGTGAAAGTACGAGGTAATAATGGCACAAAGAAGCACCACGATACCTTTTTGGCTTACATGAAATGACAACTCTACTCAACTTTAAGCCAGTTGACTAAAGAGAGTAGAATGTGGTAAGTGGTAAGGGTTGGAATTAAATATGAATGAAGTTTCTTCGTCTGTACAAAGCTAGCTACTCTACAAGTGTACAAGGTATCGTGTAGTAGATGCAACCATTCAACCAAGGAATGAAATGAGAGAAAGCAGGTAAAGGTAACGTGGGTAAATATAACTTGGATTTTCCTTTTATTACATAAAACATTGGCCATGAGGGGATACTTGAAAAGAACAGTCAACTCAAACCGGAAAGGAAACCACAGCCGTTTCATTTACGAAATTTACGTATTACTTAGCTTTATTGGTGACAGGTGTAGGGTAAAGTGACATATTTAAACAATATTGTTTCACACCTTTTTGTTGGAGAAATGTTTTGATGTTTACAGAGGTAGATTTTAATCATATGCAATTTTTTGAGAATGTACATGCATGCTTTAAATTTAATTTTGAAGAAATTCCTAAGGAAATATTTATGAAAATTGAAAGAATTAAAAAAAACTTGCTAACATACTTGAAATATTTTATTACAATTCTAAAATACAAGTGTCATTAACGTTTATATAAGTCTAGTTGAGTAGATAACTCTCTTGGATATTCATTAATTCTATAATCTGTTGCATTCATGCAGAAATAGTTGAGAAATGATATTCAAGACATTTAAATCTCCATGTTTACTTCCTTGAACTTGAAGTACTATTGCATTTCACTCGTATCAGCTTATGAATGACTGAATCTCTCTAGAGTGCA
Source organism: Isotoma viridis (assembly GCA_034696425.1). Classification (NCBI taxonomy): domain Eukaryota; kingdom Metazoa; phylum Arthropoda; class Collembola; order Entomobryomorpha; family Isotomidae; genus Isotoma; species Isotoma viridis. The sequence goes on along the minus strand of JAQGAA010002718.1, from coordinate 8,123 downwards.
ATTCAAAACAGACTAAATAAAAGCTTACCTCGACAATCTTATTCTTGAGAGGATTATTTCTCCCTTGAGCAATAGTAATGCTCAATCCTTGAACTCGCCCATACTTCGTTTCGATGATTTTCGATCGTGAAGTATCTCCTGTGCCAGAACCACCAGCAGTATTACCACTAATAGACGATGTTCCTCCACCCCCACCAACATCAATAATAGAACCTGTACCACTTCCTGCAACATGGAATGAAGCATGTTGCTGGTTACTAATAAAACCAGCACCACCTCCAGAGTCATCCTTGTTCACACTTTCACTTCCAATACTACTACTACCACCACCATTCACATTTGTTCCACTTCCAAGAAGTCCATCATCATTCCCCTCACCACCATTACTAGAAGACAATGCCATTTGAACTGGAAGAAAATGGACAGTAGATTGAGTGGTGGAATTCTCATTCACATTTTGGCAGTTGATGGTAATTACACTCAGGAGGATGAGCATCAGTCGCATGGCGGACGGTGACGAAGGGTAAGATGATTATTGTGAAGATTTCTTAAGACGCAATGCTGTAATGTCTAATAACTGACTACTGACTCCAAAGTTCAAGGCCTTTCTTCCGTCTCTCTTGTGTTTGTGTCGCTCTCTCACACGTAATCTCTACCGTCTTCCTTTTGTTTACGGATAGTTACTTCCCCCACACAATTTAGATTATCTTCCAGTTTGCTCTTCTCATTTTGTTATACCTACCAAATCGGTTCTGTCAGTAATGGGTGTATGTAGTAACAATTGACAGGTAGGTAGGTGTGTGGTCTAAGAGTTAAATCTAACCTTGGGAAAAGTACACTGAAAGTCAGAAACCCTTTCCACTAAAGCCTTACGTTACATCCGTTTCAATCATTTCCTCTGAATTTTTGTCACTTTCACCGTCGAAAGTCATATAAACCATACATAAACCACCACCAACGCTTTTATCCTTAAGCTCAATACACACTATACTATATAAGTACTTTAATTTTATATAAAACTACCTATACAACAAAGAGTAAATTCACTTAAGGTAAAGGGAAACAGTAAAAATGTCATTGTAACCTTGCAGTATGCACTCTCTGTGCTGCCGTTGCCCACCTACAACAACTCGATGTCTTTTGAAATTTTACAAAGAACTTTCACTCTGTGACAAATGCACTCACAATTTAAAAAAAGTCAGCTCCTGAGAATAATGTGTACAGTACACTTTAGCACTGAACGCAGATACCAATTTCTACAATGAAAAACTCGTCTGCTTTTTTTCTCTCTGATTTGGACAACCTATAAAGAGAGGTGAAAGTCTTTGGTGACTTTCTCCACAAGGGAGAAACCGTCTGTGTTTGGCACGAAAACACAGAGGATAATGTTGAAGTCTCCGGTGGTGATGTTGGTTTTGAAGATCGACGTGCTAGATTTTCTAACTTTAACGCTACTACTGATTTCACTGCATGAAGGGCAAAGTAGGGTACCAGTGATAACGGTAACACTTTCCTCGTTAAAATTGAACTTGGCTCGGTTCTTCAGTTGGATTTTCTCCGATTTTTTGACAAGTCTTGGCTGACAACAATGCTGATGTTGCTGCTGCTGCTCGTTGTAGTGGTGGTTGTGATTTTGCTGTCGTTGTTGGTGTTGGTTGTTAAAAACCCCCATCTAAAAATCACACAAAAAAGAGAAAGCTCGATGTAGCATGGTTCATATAGTAAAATCCGTATAATAAAACATGAAATACAGAGACATACATAATAGCAATCTACATGGAATACTTTTTAGTATTAAAATATATATAACTTCCTTACACTATACATACTCATGCATGCATGGTACTCTTTGCCATTGTATTTTTTTATGTATGATGGATTGCATTATATTTTATGACCCTCGATTTGCTTTCTCCTACGGTTTTTTGCTGTCTACTTTTCTTAGTCTATAGACTCCAGGATATAGAATACATGCAAAAGTCTTGGTTCAAAAATACAACCTACTTACCAAGACCAATGTATCTGTCTACTCATGTGCTCGTATATTATATTATTGGATGTTTTATAGGTACTGTTTTCTCCATCCAGATTTTTTTTCTTTCAAAAGAGTCAGGCCAAGTGATCAAACTTTTTTAAATTGAGGTTCTCATTTCTTTTGTCCTCTTTCTACAAGATTTATGTTAGACTTTGTTAAAGAGATAGCAGTAATATGAGAGAAAACTATGTGGGCTTTATTTAAACTTTTTGGTGTTGCGTTTCAGGACAAATGCCCTGAAATGGAGTGGTTCGGGACAAAAGAATATTTTGATGTTATTCACACCATACACTTAAAAAATAATAAAAAATACGGATTGTGTCAAGTCCTACAAACTTTATTTTAATTTTTTGGGTATTTACAGAATACCTCAGAAGAATTAAAAGTTTGTATTTTTATTATATCACGAAATGTTTTTGTTTTAAAATAAATCATTTTTCAAATTAAAACAACAGCAGGGGAAACAACTACAAAACTAAAATAATTCTTTTAAATTCCAAGGGATGCATCTATAAAGAATTCAAATAAAATAAAACAAATTTGGATTTCCTTACCCAATGAAGCATGTTTTTTTTTGGAATATCCTTATTATACTTATATTTCAAAACCGATGTCGATACACACGTACGTACCTTTAATTTAATAATTTATAACTTCAGACAGTATTTCATATTTTACGGTATGTGAAATATTGCATTTTTTATACAAAATGAAAATGAACTAGAAGGAAAGTAGAATCAGAAAACCCATAAAGATAGAAATCCGCTGGTTGAGAGAAAGTAGAAGACTCTCTCACTTTATTTGGAAGGATCTATTGAATTCTCAAGCTTGGTTGAACTGTATTTCCTCTTTTCATGTATCATTGCCCATCCTTCATAATAATATCTTCCCATCGTATAATATTCCACTATTCCATCCATCTTTTTTCTTGACATACATAAATGCATACGACTTGACTAGTAGTGACTACCACCCGACCTGATCATAAATATCTTACCTACCTTCTATCTGTTAGTAATACCTAAACCTCGCAGCAGAGAAGAAAGCTTTATTTCGCTATACATTCTCAAGCGGTAGTACATTTTCATAAAAAATGGGCAAAATTAATTCAAATTATTTCATTTTGAAAAATTATGATTTTATACTTATTGAGAAATTTTAAAATGACAGCCTGTTACCTAGTTTGTTTTTTCATTCCATTTGAAGCTCATAGTAAAACTGGAAATGAAATTAAATCTTTTTTCTTTAAACGAGCCTTATTACTAAACAAAATTATGCAAAGTGACTTGTGATATTACCCAAGTTAGCATCGTTTGACTTGAAACTTTCTTTTCGTACCAGCTCTCAAGAAAGAAAAGTGTCTTTCTACCACCAATAAAGGAAGAAAGATGCTAAAAGGATGGAGTTATCGGTTAGCTAGGTTTTTATCATAGAATAGAAGAGAGAAAGACAGACATAACGAGGTGACTCTTTAGATCAAGTCAAACAGTCAATGATGCCAATAATCCAATGCAAAGGGTAATTTACTGCCTCTTCAGTTTCCTATTTTATTTTACACACTTAGCTTGCTTGGCTTCCTTTCTTTTGCTTTATGTGTCGTATCAGAGGTTTGCATGTATTTATGGTGTGTCTATTCAGCTCGATGTATGATATTTATGAGGGATTCGAGTCATTCAAGCATTTTACTTTTACCTTGGGATTGAGTGTTGTGTAACTGTATCTAAATTTTTGTATGGGTGTGTGTGTTTCAGTCTAATTTTATTATCTTTCATGCTATAAATGTAGGAACTTATGCAGGCAACTTTCCAGATATTCATGTTTTGCTTTATTTATTTTGAAATTTAATTTTTTGAAAATGTTGTTGAAAAATATATTATGTAGGCGTATGTACCTATGTTACATTTAAGCCGGCTACATGTAAGTTCTAAGCTCTTTTAAAATAAAACTTGCTTATAATAGAGAAAACAACAAAAAACCCTATACTTTTACAAAAAGCCCTAGGCTTTTTTATGATTTTTGTCAAACTGTATTTCTAGTAATTTTTCGTTTTCACAAAAAAAAACAGCAACAGAACAAGTTAGGGACACCTTGTAGGCCAAAATCAGTATCAATTTTACATCAAAAGTGAAAGTTCATTTTCAAGTAATCAGCTCTGGTATCTCCTTTTAAATTGTTTCCATTTGCACCGAAACCACGAATCCATTACAATCTACACCATGACCCATTCAGCCAACGAAACTCATATAATGCACCCTGAGTACTGAAATATGATAGTGAATAGTGAGTTTCAAGATAATTGAAATGCTCATTACTTCTGAATGCACTTGAGAATTATCATAGACTCAGTTCATTGCAACAAAGTCATTAGTTTTTAGTTGGACCATAAACTTTAAAAGCTCGTATCAAATATTTAGAACCAAAAGTTATAACAAAACTGAACCCTTTTATATCAGTCCTCACTAGTAGTAGATGTGACTGCAACTGAATAAATGTACGATGTGTCTCTATGATGGTGAAACTAATCTTTCTTTACCAGAAAGTATCAACCAGAAACCAGAGCCAAAACCTATACATATATATTGTGTATGAAAAAGAAGCTAAGAAAACTCTTTCCCTTCAATAGCGATCCAAAGCAATGGTGTGACATGGCATGGTGTGCTAAAGTGAGAGATTTCCTTCTTTTCCTTTCCTTCCTTATACATTTTAGTGAAAACACTCAAGATCACAAAAAGAGGAAACTTTCTTCCCCCATCCTTCTCTCTTGTTACGTATATAATAATATTCTTTATTGTTATAGAGAATCATATATAGTATGGAGAAATTTTATGAAATTATACCAACTGCTACTTTCCCTACCAAGATATTCGAAGCAGTCACTCTCAGCCAGTAGTGGTGGTGGTAGAAGTTTCACGAAAGAAGTAGTAGTAGTGAATAGTAGTCGACTCGACTTTAAGAAGAATCCATCCATCTTCTCTAACATTTAAGCCCTTTGAAGGATCGCATTAGATTTTACTGTCAAAAAGCCAGCACACAACTATCACATAGGTTATTTCTTATTCTTTATGAATTATATCACTTCATGCAGGAGGAGTATGAATGAAGGATCTGAAAATGAGTAGTTTTATTGTGAATGATCATTGTTGTTATTGTTATTAGTTTCTTAAGTATTTCGTCGTTTTGGATGCAATCTTACTTTAAACGGAAGATTATAATATTGGGTAGTGTGGATTGTTAACATATGATTAATTATTGGATATCATTTTTGTTTACATTCTGAACATTCTACTGACCGTTTCGGATGGAGTCAAACTTCAAAATTTTATCAGAGTAGAAAATAGCTAACTTTCAACTTAACATTTATTTGATATTAGGCAAAACGAATTTTTCTATAGATTTCTTGGTCGACTTACATAAAAACACTTTGTAATTTTAGTGTAATCCTCTTTTCGGTGATAAAAACTTTTTTGAGAGAAACTGCAGTTAGCTGTAACACATTAGAAATTGCAATATTTAACCATACAATTCTACTTGAAAGTCACGGTTATTGCAGGAACATTCCAAAAAAATTTATTTAAAATCTAACAAATTTCAAAACACATAATTAGTTTTACTCGGAATAAATTATTACGTTCCCCAGCAAAACATATTTATTGTAAGTCCTATAATAAATGCAATACACAGATCCCATCTTTTTCAGATACTATAGATAGCAATAATAGTCTTAATGTATCTTCAAGATATTTTTTTCAACTATAATGGTTTGTTGTCATATCGTATTCCATTCAAATCCAAACAAGTGAATTGATACAAACATAATACGGCCGAGAGAGTATGTAAATGTACCTAGTGCACACATACACACACATAACATATTCACGTGCTCCTAATGCACAATGTGCCAGAATGGCAACAGTAATGGTGAAAGCAATCATGAAAGCTATGTAAAAGTACACATTAAACATTTGCACACACAAGTACTCCACAAATAAAGACTCATTCGCTAGTTATTTTACTTGGTTTACAAAAGGCTGGAAATCCTATGCTTGTGCACACACCATGATAATGCTCACTCACTCTGTATAATATAATGTTGGTAAGTAGAACTACATTACATTGGAAATTGGAATAAACAAGTATTACTGGGTAATACAATGTAACTGTTACTGGAAGTATTGCTACTTCATTTCATGTCTTTTCCAGTAGTTTTTAGGATATAATATTTAATACCATTCTATTTTGGAAATTCAAGAGTAGAAAGCTTTTAAGTTATTTTTGAAAGTAAGAAATACTTAAATAATATACCTAAGTTAATCATATTAAGTGGAAGGTGTTCTAAAGGTTTGGATTTTTAGTATAAATTGCTTCATTTTACAATATTTGCATAACTTTGTAGTCTACCGTCAATGGCTTAACATATAAATTTTATTAGATGCTGATGAAAGATTTCTGTATAAGGGTACCGATTATAGCTAATAATTTAACACTTATAATCAATCATCTTATATAATATTATCAGAATAAGAGCCTTATAAACAAGTTCAATTTTTTGTTCCTTTTCATACCATTAAAGATTTGAATTCTAATTAAAATTAAAATTTGTTTGTAAAATACCTTCAACACAACTCAATGATAAAGCCAGGAAGGAACCCATTAGCATTAGCAGCCCAGAGATTGACATTTTTAAAGGAATGTAGTTCAATTCTATATACAGTTGCACAACAAGAAAGAGCGTATTTTTGCTATGCAATGATTATCCTTTGCATTTAGTGAAAGTAATAGGATATCTTACTAAAAGTAAAAGCAGCTTGGCTGAAACTGTTTAAATGTAAGCAAGATAGCAAGAAGTGAGAGAAGGAATTAGAGTTTGTGGAGTAAAGCAAGTACGATGAAAGTACTTAAAACGAAATCATTTGTTTACATTAAACAAGTACATTTGATATTCAAATATGTGCAAAACTCACTTATATACTGAGTGTGATGGAAACTTGTGTGTAAATGCTGGAATAGTCAGTTAGGCGACAAGTTAAGGACAAGTACTTTTGATGATGATATGGCTGTGACTATATGCAATAAGTTTTTATGTGTAGTTTTTCGAATTTTTGGAGCATACTGGGTGTATGAAAGGAAGAAGCAAAAGTTACTAGTACAGTACTGTAGAAAGGGAAACAATAATAAAGTTAAAATCGACAACAATTAGTTTTAGAATAGGTATCTAATTAGTTTGCATTAACATTTCAAAAATCCAACTTGAAAAATGATATTCTTGTTAAAATCTGTGCCCTCTACAATGAAAAATGTAAATGTATCTGTAAATATGTGAAAATATACATATTCCTATAGGTAATTCCAAAACGCAAAAGTGCAACGAGAACAAAAGTAGGAAATTTATCCCTTTAAAATTACCTAAGGTATAGTTTCGCACTTTTGCTGACCCATTCAAACGAACATTTGTAAAACAGAGCATATACAGGCGATACTCCAGAAACGAATAAAAGTTTAATATTTTACGTGATCTGTGAACAAGCTCCTGTCTTTTCTCCTCACTTTATTCCTCCCATTCTTAGAATTTAAACTACTCCTTTGAGGTAAATTGTATGCATGGGTGAGTTTTCTTTCATACCGAATAATACTAAGCGTGTAGCATTCTTTGAATTTAAGCGTTTGATATTTTCCATACGTGTATAGGAGTCGAAACCAATTTAAGATAATACATAAAGATTTTCAAAGAAATATTAAAATAATAAGATCCCTAACGCATACTTTAGTTACAACCAACTTCATAACTTTCAAGGACGATCTCTAACCGCACGAACGAGACAAAATACATAGAAAAGTATGCACCAAGTAATATACAGTACGAATATAGTCTACAGGATGTTAAATGTAATCTAATAATATTCTATGATGATCATATTATTATTCCAAAAATTTCCAATTCATCCATTCAATATTACAACACATTATTCTACACACCACTTTCTCCCACAAGAGTGGTAACGTGTAGTTAACACACCAATTTTTCGTCTTAAAGTATGGCATCAATCATTTTCCCTTGTTAATAGTAGCAGGGGTGATATCAAAAACGAAC
>JAQGAA010002717.1:0-12115 GCA_034696425.1 Isotoma viridis | reverse complement strand
AAAATATAGCAAATGGGGTATCATTGGAAAGTAAAAAAAATTAAGTATTTGCTTTGCTACTTCGGTATAGCGGTTTAGATGGTTTATTTTTATTACTTAAAAGGACTTGACTTGATACCTCTTCAATTTTTAAACGCCGGCAACAAAACAATATAAAATACCATTTTGGCAATTGCGATTGTCTAAAAATGAAAGATCGTTTATGCATTTCGTCATTCAACTTCTAGTTAATTTCATTCATAGAATAGAATTCCTTAATAACTTTCTATCCTCCTTTTACATACACTTTTCTATTTATAAACAACCATGAAGATCTACGTGGAGTTGAAGCAGCATCCTACCAAATAAAAATAATGTTATTATTATTATTACTATTATTACCCTTTATTGTTATAAGGGTATTTTTTAATATCATTAAGATGCATAATGTATAATATCCCGAGACGGATTTGATATTCATGGGATAGCTGCGTAGCTGAATTGTTGATTACTTGGTCATCATATCATATCTTAGGGCTGATTCATGAAATAAGTGACTGTGACAATGACACTCAGGATATATAGGAAATAGCCATAATAATGTCCTGGTATCATGTAGGGTAGTGTAGGGTCTTATTTAAAAAGGGGTAGTGGTAGTAGTAGAAGTATAATTTGTAAAAATGTAAAGACCGCATATGCAAATCTGTTTCTTTGTTACTTATTTTTAAAGCTGATTGATAAACTATTCTATTAGCTGGTAGACAAGGTGGTAGTAAAAATGAAACACCGTACCACCGCACCGTGGAAATCAAGGATGGTCTTTGTGTATATGCAATGAATCCTTCTCACTTATGAACGTATATGCATATTTCCGGGATTGATTTTTTTTCTGGGTCAGAATGAAGGGGTCAAGTCACCTGGGCTATATATAAACCTAGTAGTATGCTAAGTTTTTTGCAATTCATTTTGATTCATTGAAGCAACAACATCATCTCTCATCTTATCTTGTTTTCGCATCACAGGAGGTAATTCATTGTTAACGGATCATCCTACATGATATTAAATCATTGTGTGTATTTGTGTGTTTCAAGATCTGAAAAATTAACTTTTGTTCCTCTCTAAAGGATTCTCATTGAAGGGGTTGTGTGTTTTTTGAATAACTGAAGTGATTATATTAACACCGAAACCGAAATTAAAACTTTCATAGTTGTCAAAATGGCTCAAAAAAGGCATTTACATATGATAAGCTCATTAGTGCTTTCACTATCGGTTTTTATTAGCTTTGTTCAGTGCCAACAACAGAGTCAAAAGTTGTCTAATGAAATCGGAGGTAGTGGAGCATCCTTGGGATCACAAGGAAGCGGAAGTAGCATTTCTTCTATTGTCGGGAGTGGAATTAGTGCTTCGGTACCGAGTCCTGTTCCTATTCATCATGGCAGTGGGGGTGGTGGTGGGGACCAATTTAGAGATTATGGGGCAGCTTATTACTACCCAAGTCAAAAACATGTCATTTGGAACAGGGATTCTTATGCTGATGCTGCTTCTGATTTTGGTTACAATCCAGCTTCTCAGCAGCAAGGTCATCAACAAAGTCATGGAAGTTCACAGTCTTTCATTCCTACTGCCGAGTATGGAGCTCCTGAAGGAAACAGTAAGTGAAATTGTTTTGATAATCAAGGAAAATTAAAGCATGGGGCATTGTGAGAGTTTTGAATTGGAAGGTTAATTTTTAATTTTTAATGGTAGGTTTCGACGGAGATGGTTTGGGAGCAGGACTAGGAGGTCTTGGAGGACTTGGGGGATTAGGTGGTGTTGCTGGAGTTCTTGGAATCAAGGGAATTAAGGGTCTTGGTCTTCTTGGAATTTTGAAGGCTGGTTTACCCCTTTTGGCTATTCTTCTTCCAGCTCTTTTGCTTCTTCCTTTGGTTTTCTTGTTTTTGCCTGTGCCCGTTATCACTATTCCAAGCAACAACAATGGAAGAAATCTCGGAGGATTCCGATTTGGTGATATGAGTGCTAAGGTCACTCAGTTGGCCAGAAGTGTCTTGGATAGTGAAAAATGTGTTGAGAGGATGTCTTGTGAAATTAGCAGGGTTAGTCGAGGAAGTATTTGGGACAGGACTCTGAAAAAGTACGGATTTAATCTGGATTTGCATTATATTCCTATGCAATAATACATTTTTAGATTTATTTAATGAAATAACGTTTTTTTTTTAAATTTCTACAGGGTCATCACAAAATTCGAACCCCATTTGCCCAAGCCTCTTTTAAGAATGGCTCGCGCTTACATGGACCAATCCTCATACTGTAACAAGAAGTACTCATGTTACTTAGTTGATGACAATGCTCCAGCTTCTAAGAAGTCTTCATAAATTTAAAATCTTGTTAAAGCATCAAACTATTTTTGGTTTTGTTATTTTGTTAATAATTTATTCAGACTTTGTTAATAGATTCATAAGCCGTACATATATCATTATGGTTTCTTGGATTATGAAACCGCGTGTATTAGTAGAGGTGACAGGTGTACATGACAAAACTTAAAAATGACAGTATTTTATAACAGAAAGGAGAAGAAGCCATGACAAAGACTAAAATAAGTTCCTTACTTGCCAAAATTGACTGGTCTGGAGGTTTGACTTTGACAATTTATAAATTTAAAAAACACATGAAATAGTAGCTATTATTATAGCTTTCCGGTACTATAATTATAATGTGAATTGACTGCAGGACAGTCATAATGATATACAAAATGCCATGACATATCTCTTGCTCAGTACAGAAAATGTTTGTACAAATTTAATGTATAAGCAACATTTTAATCCTTTTACTTGACTTAACGACCGACGATCTCGACTTAAATATAAATATGACTATGCCTAGTTACTGTATGTACTTTGTACCATTACTGCACTATGTGCTACTATGAATGAATGAACAATGGAAAACTACAAGAGTGATTCTTGGGACATTTTTCCAAAGATTTTTTTATGCTTAATGCTTATATGATACCAATCATCAATCAATAAGAAATAAATAAATACTTTGAAATTTAAGTTTTACTCATTGTTATAAATTATTTACTAGCATGGCAGAGGCTGTTTTCTAGTCATCCCATACTATAATCAAAACTCATTTTGTTTGAAACTGACCAAAGCATCTTATTTATAAATATGGAGATAAACTAGAAGACACTATTCATTTACTAGATAAAAATGGATCCTATTTTTATTATTATTTGATGCTTTTATGTAAATTTAACTAAGATAGATAATATTTATATTATGTAAATGTCTTACGATTTAATACATTTCATCGTTTTTATACTAATTCAATTACTTACGTTTTTTACTATTCTATTCAAGGGTACTTCAAGTACCAATTAAGTAAGTAGTAATGCTGTCCGGGATTATTAACTACTCCACTACACCTGCAATACTTGCAGCTTTTAGCTGTTGATTTCAGTAAATTATTGTTTCCCTTATATGTTATTTTATTGAAAATTAACTATGTCATAAAAGTCTCATTATTATTTATACCAACACTATCCTGATGCACGTGTATAGTGCATAATTACCTGACCTGAACAATCCAGAAATTCCTATAATTGTCACTCGCTTTCATAACGCATATCAAATAACATTCAAGGATGAAAAGATTAAGACCAGTCAGGCCACTGAAGTTTAAAGAGAATAATATTTTATATAAGGGATATAATATTATGGTCCAAAACAACATTTAAGCAAATAAACAAATCTTATCGCTTGCACCAATACGCATAAAGGGTCAATAGTTTATCCAGACAGAATACAATCTAGAATGAGTCGACTACAAAAACTACGCTTTTAAGAGAAATTTGAGTAAATTATTCTGGTGTGAAGTGAAGAAATTTAAGTTTGAATTGTTCGAATAAATTTTTCCAAATTATAGAAATTTAGAATCATGTTGGCAAAAAGGATAGGATTTATTGGTGCTGGACAAATGGCAAAAGCATTTGGAGTATCTCTTCTTCGCAAAGGTAAGCTTGCTGGTTTAGTTTAAATTATAATGTAAATCCAAAACCAAATGTTTTAATCAAGATTTTTATTCTATTATAATGAAGGTCTTGTTAAACCTGAAAATGTACGAGTTAGCTGTCCTGAAGAAGCTCTATTAGCCCAGTGGAAAAGTTTAGGATGCAATACATCTTTTCATAATGGTTCGGGTTTTTAATTAATTTTAATGATTCTTAAAGCAATCAAAGTTACAAAGCGAAATGTTTTAATTGATTTACATACATTGACATAATTTAGATTCAAAAAGGTTTTTGATTTTTTAATGAAGGTGAAGTGGTGGAAAATTCAGACACAGTATTTTGGGCAGTGAAGCCTCAAATTTTTGAAACAGCATTAAACGCAACTGATTACACCGAAGGGAAATACAATCAAGGATCTTCTAATGGCAAATTCCATGTATCTATAATGGCTGGTATTCCACTGATAAATTTTGAAAAGAACTTGAATTCACACTTCAAACAATCAAATATTACAATAGCAAGAGTAATGCCAAATATTGCTATGAGAGTTGGTTCAGGAGTTTCAGGTTGGATTGATAAACTTATTAAAAATCAAATTAAAAGCATTTTAAGTCTCAAATGTAATTTTCATTAAATTAATTAATTTAAAAACATTTTAGTTTACACAATGGGAGAAAAAGCCTCCGAAGCTGACAGACAGCAATTAGACAAATTACTCAGCTCAGTCGGATTATGCTTTGAAGTCCCAGAAGCGCAAATAAATGCTTATTGTGGTTTGTTTGGTTCGGGAATTGGATTTATGTTTCCAATACTTGAAGCATTATCAGATGGTGCAGTTAAAATGGGAATTCCACGTGATATCAGTCTGCAAATTGCTGCTCAAACAATGAAAGGCGCAGCTGAGCTTATCCTCAGTGATAAGAGTACACATCCTGGGATTTTAAAAGATTCTGTTTGCTCCCCTGGGGGAACAACAATTGCGGGAGTTGCTGAACTGGAACGGCTGGGAGTGAGAACAGCTTTAATTCAAGCGATACAAGCTGCTACAAAACGTGGGGAGGAGTTGGGAAAAGGAAATTGACAGGAGCCTTCAGATTAAAGTTTTAAATGACATCCTCGTATTGTATCCTTGTTAAAATAAAACATTATAAGCCCCAAACATATTTTTACAAAAGAGAATTGCTCAGAAAAAATATCGTTAGTTATTATAGTTATAGGCATTTTAGCAGTACTTTAGAAGATTATAACCATTTTGAAGCATTTATTGGTGATATTTTAAAATAAGTCGATTTTCATATTTATACTTTGTGTAATACTTCAGTTTCTTGTTTTAAAAATTATTTTAGGTTACAATTTATCGCGTTGGTTCACCAAGGGTTTTCGGTCGTTTTCTAATCAAAATCCCAAAAATTAAAGTTAATGAGGTCAGAAAGAGAAAAGTATGGAATGGAAAAATCTTTCTGTGTGTAGCCATACTTATCGCAAATTAAACATTTAAGTTACTTTACGTTAATTCATTTATATTAGTCTTGAAAATGTTCCACCTAGTACGCTAAAAAATATTATGTCGTAAAAAGTGAAAAAATTTAAATAATTTAAAAATAACATATGAGTCAGCATTCAATTATTAGGAACTAGATTTTCAGCCCTTTAAGTTTTAAAGGTTCACCATATAATTATTTATCATTTATCAATATCGTGTACAAAATTTCAACACTACTAATCTAATCCAGAATAACAATATGCAAAATGTGTATGTTTTTGTGTACTCATTTTTAAACTGAATCAATAAAACTTAACTATGAAACGAATGTGATGTTTTCAATTCATTATTAATTTTTTTAAGTAATTTCCATCCATAAACTTTGTACTTTAAACAAGTAAGTTTCATTGTATTTCAATGATAAGGCTTGAGATTTAATATACATTCATAAGGTAGATTTTACACAAATATATCAGAGTCATAACAGCAATGCTCAAGTTTCAAGTAAGTTTCTATCTAATCTTAATACACAAAGATGCAGAAATAAAGCTTGTAGTAATAGGAAAACCTTTTTATAAGAGCTTTCACAATAATATTAAACTTCAACCCTTACCCTTTTACATTTTCTGACACTATACGCTATGCCAGAGCCAATAAGATCTTAGACTACTTTTCAGAAGCAACTTCTAAAAAATGTACACAGAACATAAGGAATTCTTATTATTATTATCAACATAATAATATTAAAGTAAAGGTTTTGCTTCTTTTGACTTTCTTTTCATTTAATTGACAGCTAAATAAATACTCATTTTTGTTTTGAAAGTTCCAAATTTTGCTGAGACTTTGTAACCTTTAATCACTAAAAACAAAAAAAATGCTCATCCGTAACTTTAAAGTTACATACATAAGTTTTTACACAGCAATTACATCTACTTATTACCAAGCCATATGTGTACTTTTTAATTCGTTCAATTAAAAAAGTAAAAGCAAACCTGATCTTTCAGCGATGTGGTTGATCTCAATATTGACATTTACTTAAAAGAAAAATTAGCCCATTGGTACTTAATAAATAAAAAATACTTAAGTTTTCAAGCCAATGATAACTCAAAAAATAATGTCAACATTCCGACACAAATCATTTTTATTTGGTGTCACACTAGCATCTATAACATGGGCAGCTAGTTTTTACTTATATGTCACACTAACTACAGAAAAAAGTCCAACATTTTCAAGTTTAAATAATGAAAATGGAGTAATTAATTTAAATAATAATTACAACGAAGAAGAGATATATGTGCCGATTAGAGACAAATTTAATTCAAATGGTCAACGTCGGGAAGATAATAATTACTTTCCACATTCAGCCCTTTTAAAAAGTAGTAAGAAATCTGAAACGAAAAATAATATAAATACTAATAATAATTTACCTAATGATTTAAATTCAAACAATAAAGTCGATAACCCTCAACCCCCTCGACCAGAGGCAAAATGGAGACAAATGTTTCGAGTACTAGTCCAGGAGAAAATGAACAGTGGAGGTGGTGGAACAAGTAAAAGCAAAGGGTACAAAAATAGCGAAAAACTTTTAAAAAGTTTAAAATCCCAAGTGAAACCTATTGGGGATGATGGAAAAATTGTGGATTTTGATCTAAACGAACTCGGTTTGATTAAAACAATTGAAGAAAAGAAAATTAGAGAAGATGGGTTCAAAAAGCATGCATTCAACGCACTTATCAGTGAACGGCTTGGATTCCATAGAGAAATACCGGATACGCGTCACCCACGGTGTGAAGATGAAAAATACCCTTCAGAGTTACCTTCAGCATCAGTCATAATTTGCTTTTATAACGAAGAAATAAATGTTCTTTTGAGAACAGTCCATACCATCTTGGATCGCTCAAACCCAAATTACCTTCATGAAATTGTTCTCGTAGATGATTCAAGTGATTTGGATAATCTCCATGAACAGGTTATGAAATACGCTCAAAAAACCTTCCCAGCTAAGGTCACACTGATAAAAACCCCTGATAGGGCTGGGTTAATAAGAGCAAGATTATTTGGGGCTAGACATGCCACAGGAGATGTTCTAATCTTCTTAGACTCTCATGTAGAGCCTAATGTTGAATGGATGGAACCGTTATTGACCAGAGTGGCTTTTAATAATCGAACAATTGCAACTCCTATAATTGATATTATAAATGCAGATACATTTCAATACTCATCAAGTCCCTTGGTCAAAGGAGGATTCAACTGGGGACTTCATTTCAAGTGGGATAATGTACCTAAAGCGGTACTAAAGAATGATGATGATTTTGTAAAGCCTATTGTATCTGCAACAATGGCTGGTGGCCTTTTTGCAGTTAACAAAGATTATTTCACTTATCTCGGGGAATATGATGAAGGGATGGATATTTGGGGAGGGGAGAATGTCGAACTTTCGTTTAGGCTTTGGATGTGTGGTGGTCGTTTAGAAATCATTCCTTGTTCCCGAATAGGACACGTTTTTCGTCGCCGACGTCCATACGGAGGTCGCAATGGAGAAGATACTGTGTTAAGGAATTCTATTCGAGTTGCTGAGGTATGGATGGATGAATACAAAGACAAATTTTATACTACTCATCCAAATGCTAAAGGGATTGATTATGGAGACATTTCTGAAAGAGTTGCACTCAGAAAGAAATTGAATTGTAAGTCTTTCAAATGGTATGTGGATAATGTTTACCCTGAAATTGTAAACGAAGGGAAGGAAGATAAATCTACAAAGTTGATTCCATGGAATGCAAGACAAAGAAATTACCTTGAGAAGTTTTTGCTACGAATTACTGGGACAAACTTTTGTGTTGAGAGTGAAAAAGAAGTAACACAAAAGAATTCTGGTCTTATCTTGGGAAAATGTGATAGTCTCAAGAAGAAAAAGCAAAGGTGGTCAGAAACTGATAAACATGAGTTAATATTGTCAGAGTTACTTTGTCTCGACGCTACTTCAGACACTCCAAAGGTTTCGAAGTGTCATGAGATGAGAGGAACTCAAGAATGGAAACGAACGGGAAGTAAGGGCACTCCGATTTTTAATCTGGCTGCTGGACAATGTTTAGGGGTTCAAGGGAAACCTGTTGTGGGAATGAAGGTTAAAATGGTTTTGTGTGATGAGAGCTCGGGACAAAATAAATTCGATTTTTTAACATTTGTTGAAAAAGCTTTGTAAAACTTAGCAAGATAAAGATAGTATATAATATGTAACACGCATAATAATAATTAAGGCATATGATAACGGACTTCATAAACCTTTAGTAAACTCGATTGATAACGCCCTTCGATTTATGTACACACGGCAGTTATCTTGTGATATTTTGCGTTTCAATTTTTCTATTTAAGTTAGCATAAAGATAAGGAGTGTTTGGTTTTCTTTGGTTTGCAATTTGTGTAACTTAGTATAAGCGATTCCTAGATATGTAATGTGCAATATTTGTAATTTTAGAAAAGCTGTGTTGTATTTATACATTTAAGAATATAATACTGTGTAACTGTAATAACGTTATCGTAGATTGGCATTCTGATAATAAATTAATGAGAGTTTTTGAAATAAAATTGTAGAATTAAATTTTAACATTTTAATGTAATTTAAAAAAAGTATAAATGTTAGTTTTTGTTTTGAATTCTGCCAATTGCCAAAGACTTTGTTTACAGTAGTCAAATGTCAGAATTAGATGCGTCATAATTTTATTTCAATGAAATGAATTGAAATGATTATTAATTGTATTTAATACTGCGAATCTAACTAAAAATTTAAGAACATGAACTTATAAGAAACTGAATGTTTAAATTATTTTACTGTGTTATGTATAAAATCTCAATAATTCCTTAAAATTTGTATACCTTTTGTATTTTTAGTGCGTAAGAAATTTATTGTAAAAACGTTCATGAACTTTGATGATCTTATGATTAAAGTCAAAATGTTGGTTCAAAATTTTACCCAGTAATATCAAACTGAAAAACGATCAAGCTTTTGTCATTTTTTTATTTTTATAGAGAAAATGCAAACATTCCATAATAATTTATTTCATATTTTTGATAAAACCATAGGATATAATATAAAAATGAGTTCGAAAATAATAAGCAAGTGAGCACCAAGAATACAACAGTTTGTAACTTAAAGTTCTTCTTTGGGTGTTATTATTCCGTGTACAAACAAAGTTAGATCTTCGGTTTTCAAGGACCCATTGTAAGTTTGAACAAGCTTTCCACTTCGATAAAGATTTAAGGTTGGGAAATCGTCCACCTGTAAAATGTATTTTCAGTGTAAGTATTTGAAACTTGAGACTAGAGTTTGTATTCATTCAAGAAATTGAATACATGAATATTTGCATCAAACTTACTTTTTGTTCCTCGCAAATTTCCTTATCAAGGACACAATCAACAGTAGCGATGATAATGTTTGAATCGGGCTCGTTAAAATTTGAAGCTAAAGCTTCCCAAGCGGTGTCCATAGCAAGACATAGTGAGCACCAAGCTGTCCAGTACTGTACGAAAAGGTATTTGCCACTTTCAAGGGCTTCTTTGAATTTATCCTTTTTCAAATGGGCAACATCAGTTGGATCCTTTTCTTCTTCATAACCAGAAGGCAATTGTTGAATCTCTTTCTTTCCTAATTTATCCAAAATGTACTTTTTGAGGGATTCAGCAGTTCGGTCTGTTGTTGGATACTTCTCGGTCTAAAGTTTGTTAAACCATAAGAATCATTATAACAAAAATGCTTATAAAACATCACGAGTTTTGCGTATGAATGCAAATGTAAAGTTTACTTACAACAATACCATCTTGAATCCATAAAAGACTTGGGTAACCTCTGACTTCATTTTCATTGCATGTGCTTTTACTCATACTGCAGTCAACTTGACCCATTACGAAATCATCTTCAAATCGAAAATGTTTAGCAACGTCTTTCCAGATGGGGTCTAAATCCATACATTTGCTTGACCATGGAGTGCAAAATTTTACAAAAGCCTTAGACACAGAGCCGACAGCTTCATCAAAATTTTCATCTTGTAACCAATGAAGGCCACC
Source organism: Isotoma viridis (assembly GCA_034696425.1). Taxonomy (NCBI): domain Eukaryota; kingdom Metazoa; phylum Arthropoda; class Collembola; order Entomobryomorpha; family Isotomidae; genus Isotoma; species Isotoma viridis. The sequence continues at coordinate 1,577 of JAQGAA010002717.1, read as the reverse complement.
TTCAGGCTCAGGAATCATGGGTACTCTTGCTCCGTATATAAACTAAAAAATTAGCATGAATTTCATATCGTAATTAATAAATAGGTTCCATTAAGCTTTTGTGAAATCCGTAGTCAGAAATTTACCTCAGCTTCCTTTCCAAGATTTCTGTTCATATATTGCTCAATCGACTGCAAATCCTCTACGCCTCGATATTTAACTCCAAGGACATCGCCCCCTTCAGCCGCAATTCCAGTTTTGTAAAACTTTATTCTAAAATATTTATTCAATTATGTAGATTAAACATCGTCAAGTTGTTATTTATCCTTATGACATGAACTAAAATTTGAATAAAATTCTTTAAATTAAATACGTTGGATAGTCAGAAATATCTTGGTAGGCACAAAGATCATGTTCAGCTTGACAGTCCACCTTTGCAACAACCACATCTGAGTCTGGTTTATTAAACTTAAATGCTAATTCTTCCCAAATTCCAGCCACACTTTTGCATTCTCCGCACCTAACAAATTTAAATTATTAAACAAATCCATCTTAATTTTAGATTTAGTTTTAAGATAAATGTATTGAAACCTAATGTTACAAAAGTTATTCTTACCATGGCGCAAAATAAAATATGAAGTGGTTCTTAAGTGGAACCTCCTTTTTAAACTGAGCTGTATCATATTTTTTAACAATTTCTACAGCATTTTGTGAATAAACCAATTGCACTACACTAGCTAGTGCTAATGCAAAGACTAGAAATGAAATTCTAAGATAACTCATGTTCACCGGAATTCGGGTAAAATACTCGATAATTTATTGACAGTTTCTATTTTTCGGTTGAGTAGATCAACCAATGCTATTCTGACATATGGAATAGTAATCAAGAATCAGTCTCCAGAATAATTGAGATGAGAATGAAATTGCTGAAAGTATGGAATAAAAGACAAACAAGTTCTTCAAAGATCAGGGAAGAAACCTAACTAAACCACCTGTAAAAAATAAGAAGACTAAGTTTTTTACCTATTCTACCTGAGGTTTAAGAGAAGCAATCTAAACCTGACTATCATACATATATATATTATTGTAATGCAATATAATGGCAGGATAGATGAACAACAATCTTCAATCTGCTCACTAAACCCGTTCCGGTCAACGTCAAGATTTGCTAGCAGTCAAGGTCTCAAGAGTCAAAAACCTGAAGTCCATGTTTCAGCTTTCATAGTTTCGGCAAAAACATATACACTCACGATTTAACTATGAGCTAAAATGTAATGCAATGCAAAGTTGTTTATTCTTATATTTCTTTCACACATCCAGAAAATAAATGATGCTATATAGCTTATACAAGCCCTTTTGAATTACAACACGAGAGTTACTAAGTACAAGAGTCAATATAGGATATTTCTGCATCAGTTCTCATTAAAGTACCCACACAATAAAGAACCCCACGTATACTAGGATTTACCCCTAAAGAAAAAAAATCAGAAAAATCCTATATTGACTCTTGTACTTAGTAACTAGGGCTTCCGGATATCTGTATAGACTCAGTGTATAGAATAAAAAATAACAAATCGGATTCTCATAAATATGTACCT
>JAQGAA010002716.1:0-12118 GCA_034696425.1 Isotoma viridis | reverse complement strand
GGCCTGCTGCTTCGCTGCTGAAAATTCCATCGAAGCCCTTCGGGCTTATGAGCAGGTACATGAAGTCTTCAATCCAAATGCTATATTACCTATATTTAATATGCTTTAGCTGAATTTTTAATTAAAAAATAGTACTGTTGCATTTGCATATGTATGAGTATCGACTATCGAGTATGATGAGCCAAAACTTCGGTCCGTGTTTATGAATCGCATGATTTCTATCGAAGTACTGATGAAAAATTGCATTTTTCAAATTTAAGCATACGAATTTATTACTATCAATAGGTTTAATCGACATATCTTGTGATTGTTTTAGGTCCTCCTTAAGTTAATGCGACGATTCAAGTATCTTGAAAAAATGTTTGAAGAAGAGATGCGAAAGGTCTACACATACATGAAGAGGTTTACCGACGAAGAACGCGTTAAATTGGCTCGAATGACAGCACTCTGGATTTGCAACGGCTCTCTTCCACCCTCTGCTTTGCAAGTTATTGCAGTGGTATGTTTTCAGTTTTCTAAAATAAACTTGAAACGCATTGCATTGATATATTTTTTAGTTCATTAGAAATTTTTTAAATTTTTTTAGGAGCATCTTGTTAAGGATAACGTCGCTTTGGACTTTATCCTTGAAGTATTTGTGACTTGGAAGCAGGAGAAAGGTGTATCCAACATTGTCTCTGCTATGAAGAAAAGTGGTCTTGAAGCAAAGTAAGTTGTGGAATATTGTTTTATTGAATTGTGCTATGGTGCTAACATTGTATTCATCAGAAAATATATTAAATGAAAATAACTTTTGCTTGTACAATAGAATGATGGAATTTTTCCCTCAAAATAAGAGAACTCCAGAGTATTTCGACAGTGTATTCCAAGAGAAGGGTCTTGCGGAACTTGTTCGGCTTCAAAAAAATCAGGTAAATTAAATATCGAGTAAAAAGTTATATTTAAAAAAGACCATAGGTAATTTATATATTTGAGTATGAGGTGGATTTTATTTTTTAATTTAATTCACAGGCTTCGCAAGAAATGAAAAAGGATTTGCAGAAATATGTCACGGAAATTTTGGATGAAGGTAAATCTGTCAAGGATATTATCACGGACGTGAAGGATTATTCAGCAAAGAATAACCTTCCAGAACATGAAATCATTTCCATTGTAAGTTGGCATTTTGATGATTAAACTAAATATAGGTAGGTTTTAGTTTTTCTTCATTATTTGTGACATTTTGTGCATTATTCCAGCTTTGGGGGACATTAATGGCTGCTGTAGAATGGAACAAGAAGGAAGAGTTGGTCGCGGAACAAGCCCTGAAGCACATTAAGGTGAGAACAGAATAGCAATAATACGTTTTGTATGAAATTGTAATTAGCATAAAAGTAAATGATACAACTCAATATGTTTTATTTAGAACTACACACCCCTCTTTGGAGCTTTCTGCACGACCCCAAAAGCTGAACTGACTCTCATTTTGAGAATCCAGGAGTTCTGCTATGATAACATGAACTTTATGAAAGTTTTCCAAAAAATCATCCTTCTCCTTTACAAAAGTGAGTAACTTTGTAACTCGTTCTCTTGCAATCAGGATGGGAAATACTGTTAATGTACGCAGATTTAATGAAAAATGGCTTGCATTTATAGATGATGTTTTATCTGAAGACTCCATTATAAAGTGGTACAAGGAGGCTCATTCTTCCAAGGGAAAGAGTGTTTTCTTGGAACAAATGAAGAAGTTCATCGAATGGCTTCAAAGTGCGGAAGAAGGTAAATAACGTTTGTCTTTGTTTTTTATACATACATATAATTAACTTAATTTTTATTAAACATTTTGTATTTAATTTTTAAACAGAGTCAGAATCTGGAGAAGAAGATTAAAGTGTAACAAGACCGGGCCCAAGCTGCTGCAACACCATCATGATTGCACTATAATTAAAAGCGAAAAATTGGCAAGATTCGACCATCGACCAGATCATGAATCACAAATTAATCTCAGGATGTCCTCAATACAAAAATTATTAACATCAATTCAAAGTAATTCACTCGTGTTGATGAGTTCAGAACGTTTTGTTTTTCTTACTATAAAATTACGTAATTTATATGTCTTAAGATTTAAATGAAGAGTAACAAATTATCATTTTCTACTGTTAATGAAGTAAAATGTTAAAAACAACAATTTCTAATTGTATAAAGCAACTAATTATCCACAAAATTTCTTACTACTATCCACAATCATATTGGGGAAAATAATTCATATTTGTCAAATCAATTAAAGCAGCAGTGCAAGTTGAGTAGAGTTTTCGAAACAATTATAATGAATAATGTCTTTATAACTACTTGCTAAACATTAGCATAACACCTACAAATTGGTACATACATAAAAGCAGCGCATGAAGTTTGAAAGTCCATGTCAGGTTTGTAGGGAACTGCTTTGAAAGAGTTATTTTTGTGACGTTCGCTTTTGCAACTGGCGGAATGTCGTTAAAAATACCAGCCAGTTTTTCCGTAGTGAAATTGTCTTCTAAATAAGAATCTTAATCTTTTTACTGTCAACTCAAAAATAACTACTAATAATAAATAATAAGCCGAATACTAATAGGCATTATATACTGTATTGATTGGTAGCTCCTAGCTCCAAATTTCATTAAGGTATCCAAGTGGAGAAAGTTGTAATTTACCTTGATCGAAGTTGATGTGTTGATGGAAATCATGGCACACCTCTTTTAAATAAGAAGATCTTTATCGTCGACTAATTAAATTAGTGGCTGGGTTTATATGTAAGCTTTGTTAATTTACCCATATATTTACAAAAAAGTGGTAATCAATTTAATCTTCAATTCAATCGTCTAATAAAATTGGGCAACAGACAAATTAGATGGTTTTGTAGACTGAAATAAATATGAAACTAATGCTTCAGTCACTTCTCATCGAATTATTTTCACATTTCTAAGGATCAAGGTGTTGGTATATTGCACTATTAATCTTATTGAATTACATTAAATATTTTTACGAGTTTTCGTTACAATCAACAATTGTCCTCTTATAAATAATAAAATTATATCGTATTGTAATGTGATGTGATGTGAATCAATAAAATAAGGATGAATGTTTTAAGAAAATCGTGCAAATGAAGTTGACACTTTAAATTTATTTTTATCTCGTAGTCGTACATCTTTATCATTGCATTTGGAAAGTTTTATTGTTGGGTTTAAATACATGGTTGGTATTATATGTTGATCAACACTAAAAAAGACTTTCAGTTCTGCATTGTCATGTCGTTCTAAATTTATTCAATATTTACTTGCGTTTTGTGTAGCTGATTTCCACGATTGCGAATTGGGATTGCTAACGTAGCCTGAATAAAGGGTATCTGGGTTTCCTGGAATTGTCAAGGATAATAGCCTGCCTCAACCTTGCCTTAGGAAATGAAAATCATTAATGAATCTCTTACACTTAATATTTTTGTATTAAATTTATGAATTAAGACCTTTCGGCGATTTTTTCCGTATTTAAAGAGTACTCTTCAGAATCTTTACCGGAATGGTTGTTATATTTTTCTTAGGACTACATAATTGCATTGATTGCGTAATTTATTGACCAAGACACCTTGGAGAGCTTAAGATGATGGCAGAAAAGAAAAATAATAAAATGCATCTTTTTATGGACTACAGGCGATCCTGGAGATTTCAGTTAGCAAAACCTTGAGTACATACAAGTATTACTTCACATTTCTTTTATTGTAGTTTTTACTACTGCATAATACAGAATTTTATGCTATTCGTCCTTACCAACCAACCACCAGTATTTCATTTTTTATAACTGCTTTACTGGTACTGGTGATGACCTAACAAACACCCATTGCATGCTTTTAAAAGAATCGTCGGACACAGAGGACAAAAGAACAAGGATCCAGGTGTTAGTTCAACCTTCATTCTTTCTTTTCTTTATTGAAAGATCTTTGCATTTGAAAGTTTCAATTCTTCGGTTAGCCCTCTCGCTTGGCTTCCTTTTCTATTCATTCATAAACTTTCCGAAAATTGAATCGATCCTCGTTTCTTTACCTTTATACTTAAATTACTTGATGTTACATTACATAACAAGCATACACATTGCAAGTAGGATGTATAAATTCAAAGAGTGTTGAGGACTAAAAAGGTATCTGACAAACCTTCCATGAGGTAGGCATTTATATTATGTCCTCAAAGAAGGTTTCATTGACTAAGCTCGTTCCAAGGAGCCGTACTATTTTAAAACCGGAAGCATTCTTTTCATGGTTTCAGTTTCCCAAGTTGTGAAGTTTTTCCTTAACTGGGCATCGGGCATTAGTTCGAATAACCGAATTTCCTATTTTAAAGGGGTTAATATAGAAAAGTTAACTTAAGTCGTCCATAAATTAATGCAAGTAAATCTTGGATGAGTTTCCTTTATTTAAAAAAATACTTTCTTTTTTCTTTTATGCTGCAAGATAAACCGAATGCATAATTGGACACCAAAGTTATATTAAATGTAGGCTGGGTGGTGATAATCCAACTCTTCGACGCATTTATAGAGCCTAACCCAAGCTAACCTGGTCGTTTTAAATGGCTTAGGTCCGGAAAGTTAAAGAAATAATCAAACTAAACTAAACATTTGAGGAATAGCATATATCCTAGGCACCTAGGCCAGGTGGCATAAAAATTTATTACCAAAGATAAACTTCTACCTTTATTGAATAGCTATTTCAAAATACAAATTTAAATTAATTAACCAAATTACAAAGGGAAATGTCAATATTAATGAGAGTTATCTCTATCCATATTTATGGTTGTCTTACCACACAGATATCGTCCAAGAAAAGTAAATGAGCCCTTCGTTACAAAAAAACGGATGAATGCTAAAGGTCTAGTCGTAGCTATCATCTTGGTATATTGTCCTTCTCTGTTTTCAAGGTTCATAAAATAATACTTATCCATTATCAAAATCTTGGCTGTGGTCTTCTTCTATTACGTATAATAAATGTACCTTTCGGATAATTTATATTTACCATCTGCATATTATCCTTTTTTGTAAATGTTTTTATATGAAAGAGCAAGTTTCAAGAAAGCAGCTGCTACTAGAATTTTGATGAAAGGTTCAATCTTCTTAAGTCTATAAGAAAAGGGCCTGAACCATATACTTTATTTATTATTATTTTTTTTTTTTAAAAGAAGTCTGTACATTTTACATGCTTGATATTATGTCATAGTTGACAAAGTGCTGCTGCAATGATTGTCAAGGTTTATTCAGAATAAAGTTCAAAGGGCTTGAATCTTTGAATTTTGAAGCTGAATGGATTGTAAGAACAATTTTAAGAATAGGTGCTGCTGCTGATGTGTTACGCACCTTTAAGGGCATACTAGCTATAAGGTAAGGTGAACTCTATTGAACTTATATAGATGATTCAAAACCTTTTTGTTCAAATCATCGAATTTTTACCTTTGTAACAGCGTGTTTTTTTTATTTTTATATTATATCCAAGCATTACGTAAAGAACCATTGATGCTGAAGACAAGATTTTTAGATAAATGAATGAATTTAGTTTTATGAAAAAACGCATAAATGAACCATTTACAAAGATGAGATTGGGAAAGGTAAGATTTTTGGTTTGTAGGCACTAACAATAGTAATTGTGATTCAAATACATTTTGAAACCTCCAAGCTGAAAATCACTTAACAATTGAGTTAAAGCTTCGATATGGATTTACAAAAGAAAAAATGTATTTTTTTTTAAATAACGTAATTCCATTTTTTTGTTGCCGACTAGACGGACTTATAAATGTACATATAAGAAAAAGAGCGAATACAAGCAATGTATCATTAAAATTAAACACCTACGTGAAACCACTATGATTAGTGAAATTCTAGATAAACCCAAGCAAGATTTTAAGCTTTAAAATAGGATTTTTACTATTTTCTATCAAAGATTTAAATCCATAAGGGTTCTGGGAAACCTGGTTAGATAAACAATGGGTACCGTAATATGATCAGATCAAACTGGCGATGAACTTGCTTTGAAGTAGAACCTTTCTAAAAACAAAGATTGGTAGTAGTGGTAATTGTGAAGTCTGAAGTTTTAAAGCTAACCACTGCGGGTTTAAAAAAACGACAAAAAAAGCTTTGTAGCTAAAATGTGTGCAGATTAGGTCATACTAAATAGTCATTTACGGCACAAAAAAAATGTTTCTTTGTCTCGAGAAGCTCATTATTTTCTGGTAATCATCTGGGGATATGTTCTTGATCTGCTGGCTATAATGACATTATGCAAATGCATAGTTTTTTCGGCAAGAAGTTTAACTAAAATAAGAGTCATAGATCATAGACGTGTAATCTATTTACTCATTCCGAAATGCCAAGGACATTCTACTTGTTAGGAATAATTCCCACGGATCATTCGGTGTCAGTTCAGAATGAGAAGGGTTCAAGTATCATCTATCATCATAAAAAAGATTTGCCATTTCATTCATGATATCGAATGTTTAATTTGACTGACAGCCAACTTGAACCTTCACAAAACTTTTACAACATTAACTTATAGCTATTGAGTCGCAGAGGATTTTTTATTAATTCAAAGTTTTCAAAGATGTTGGTGATCACTTCTTTAAACTCATTTCAAGGTTCCTGTTTCCTGTTGTCACTTTCTTTATATATAAAAATAAAATTTTAAAATTATGAAAAAAATGTACTTACGAAAATTGTCCTATGAAAAAATATTGTTACAGGAGGTTGACCAATGACCACTGTTGATATCTCAGTCAACCTAACAGGAGGCCGGGACCAGTGCAATTTGGTATTTAAAATCATCAAAAATGCACCGATTCACGACCTCCGTTTAGGTGAAATACAGCTTCATTTCTTCGAATTCTCAATTCTTCTTCTATTATAGCTCGTAATTGTCCACATTTTTTATTATCTGACTGACTGCAGACTGCTGATCCTGGATATTTACAAAGGTTCTGTTGAATAACTGCTCTTGTCGAAAGGCCGGGACCAGTGCAATTTGGCATAAAAAATCATCAAAATGCACCGAATCGCGACCTTCGTTTAGGCAAACAAATCCGATTTCATGGCTTCTGAAGTCCCCAGCTCCCAGCAGCACATTATCCAATTGTCCACATTTTTGATCTTTTGTCCCTTAGAATTGTTAGAATGCGTTCCACTGCGCAGCTGTGCGCACTGGGTCAGTTGAACTGGTTTTTGAATAATGATCTTACCAAAAGGCAATATTTTTAGCGTTTAGCGTTTAGCGTTTTTAGCGTTCCACGAGCTTTACAAATAATGCATCCAGTTCCGCCCAATAGGTAATACAAAGTAAAGACAATCAAAAACCACTACTACCATCATCTTTATAATCATTCATGAAATCACATCCGGGCCGGAACCACGTTGCATCCTTTTCTTTCTTCTTTCCTCAAAACCAGTAGTCGTGGGATCTTTTATTTTTTGTCTCACTTCTTTTAAATCCAAGTGTCCTGGCAGGAATCTTTTATTAAAGGAGCCTGGAAATATATCTTTAGTAAAAAACACTCTTTCATGAAACTTTAAGTCAATGCGTACACAATCCCAATAAAGTTTGTTTCCTTATTATTTGCCTAACTTACTTAAGTTACAAATGCAACTAAACTACACTACTAGTACTACAGATAAATTTTAAGGTAATAATAAGCCTCTCAGGAATCAACTGAACACAGATCATGCATGTGTTGATTTCTGATGCATGCAACATGCTAAACAATTACCTAAGTTTATAGCCAACAATCTAGAGACAAGTTGCATGTACATACATGACACAACGTATAAAAAACACACACATGCATAGTACAAGAATCTTAAACCAAGAAGTAGAATTAGACCTCAACCGGAAATAGCATATGGGTGATAGAGAAAAGATGAGAAACTAGATGGATCAAAATAATCATGAAAATGATAAAGTAATGATGATGATCATGATGACTTGAATTTCTCAAGTAATATCTAGTCTTCCAAGTTATTCAAAGTTTTAACTTCCAATAAGATACTGCCCGAGGTTCCTTTATACAGTATTACCCTATAGGGAATATCATTCCGATGTGGTAGAATTAGAATCAAAACCTCATGAAAAACTCATCATGATATTACCACTTATACTAAAGTAACGTACCATCAGTACCACCACCACTAAAAGCATCATCAACACACAAAGTTCAATAAGTCAGACCAATCTGTTACTTTTGGCTTTAGTTTTGAAGCCTGTTGCGTCAACCAGCCCAGAACCCAAACTAAAACCTATAACCACCGGTTAAAAAACTACCTAGCCCGTCCGTCCTGGTGAAGACAAAGATTTCGTTTTTGAGCAACAAGTAAAAAAAAATCTTAAGAACCACCAGCAGCAGTAGTCCCAAGTTGTACAAAGTACAACCCCTAACATCATATAATAATCCATGTAAAAGAAAGTAAAGTAACATCTGCCTTCCTGCTCCTATTATCTTAAGTTGACTTTTTTTTTCTTCGAGTAGGTTTTACTACTATAGTGATGTTGACTCTCATGCGAATGCAACATCAGTAATAATCCAACCAAAATTTTAATGCACTCGACTCATCTTCCTGTTTTTTAATATTAGGCATAAGAACAAAGTAATACTTTGCATGTACTACATGTAATGAGATAATGATAATCAAATGATATATTTTCTTTAAACTATTAAAAAATTAAGAGCAAAAAAACACACAACATAAGGAAAGGATCCGGATCATGACACGATCGGCAGACTGGTGCATGGTCAAGGTGTGTTTTTTTTATCTTATTAGAGTTTTTAGCCAAAGTATCTAAAAGAGTCAACAACAGAAGCTAAATGTTAAATTCATAAAAAAGCAAAAAAAAGTAGGTGGAATATTTACAATTTTGCTTTGAGCCATCCTGTATAAATATATGAAGATGGCAAAGGGAGATAAAAATGATAACTATGAAGGGTAATAATAATGCGACGAGGATGATGCAGATGATGGTACTTTAATGAAGCCAAGGAGTGCGTTAGATTGTTCGTGATACGTTGCATATTCATATTATAGTAAATAATATCATCCATGATCTCATGATCATGTAATTTATATAGAGAGCTTCTGTTAAATTAGCAGAATAAGATAATAGCTTAGGCATGGCTTGTATTAAAGTTCTTTCAACTCTTTTTTAGTAATAGTTTCCTGGTAGCAAAATTGTTGCACTTTGTAGGAGAGAATAATGTAAACTATTATTTTTTTAAGGTCGACATAATCTTGAAAGGTTTCGCTTCTAAATATTTATATGTTTATTATGTAATATGGAAAAATAGTTTAGGGCAAGATAGATGTATAAGTCAAAGAGGGTTGAATATTTGGCAGCGAAGTTATTGATGCTAGATTTTTTAAACAACTAGCGAAGTTATTGACGCTGGATTTTTTAAACAACTCCACTAGAATGAAAAACTAAGCAATAATGCAAAAAACTAGTATAAGGTATTCCAAAAAATAAAAGTAATTACTCACATTTTGAAAAATGTCTATCTCAATTAGAAATCAATTTCAAAATTTGAACTCATATTATTCCGTATAGTAGTAAATTGGTATCATCCTTTGACAATACGACATTAAATAATTGGCCTATTGGCCATAATAACTAAATCACTATAATATATTCTCTCATTTCCTGTTCATTAAAATTAAAACCACTTAAATATTTTAATACATACTAAAACAGCAACAGCTATATTCACCTTTAACAAGAGATCATACAACTGAAATAATGCCACCACCGTCAAATTACCTAAGATTCCCAAGATCAAAACTATAAGAGGAAGCTATTAACAAGTTGAAACTAAAAGCAGAAAAAAACACTAAAGACAAAAGGTACATTACACATCCCAAAACTACAAAAAATACAGTTCTTTTTCTTATTGAACCTAAAAGGGGTTCAAGTTAGTTAACTTCCTCTACGTATCCTTTACAATATAACCCTTCTCTTCAAACATATAATAGCTATTAAAAGGAACATCATTTTCCACAAAGCAAAAAAGTCAGGATAGATCCTTTATTCTTTTGCGTATACACATAATAATAAGTTTACAAAACCATTTACCATTCACCACCTGCCAATGGACCAGAACAAAAGGGATGACAATGGAATTTTGTTGGACAGATGAGCAAGGAAGGAAAGGGGTAATATATAAGCAAATGAAATGATTCTTTTAAAAAACTCACGGAAAGCTTCAAATAATTTACACCACTACTACTGGTTGTGGAGACAGAATTACTAGAATCGGTGGTGGTGGTTGTTCTATAGTTTTTGCGTAGTTTTAACTTCTTGCATAAATAAGTGTCGATCTCAAGCTGACAAAAACTTTTTTAAGCAATTTCCCGTTGGTTGTAATGCTCATTGCAAAAAAACTCTATTTGAAACTTTACCCCAGCCCTAGCCTATTATGTTATATGAATGATCATTCTCTTAATAATATTCTCATTGGTATAGTTCAAGGCTTATTCAAGATGATTCTTTGCTTTATTAACCACTAAGCTTTTCCGTTTTAGGTACCTAAATAAAAATTTGCATAGCAGATGACAAACCTACAACTATTCCTTTTGTACAAAGAAAGGAAGGCAAACAGTCAGTCTTTAGAATTTTGCAATAAAAAATCCAAAGTCAAGGTGTTTTCTTAGAAGTGAACCTTTTCTATAATGTAATATACATAAAGTATTACCTTCTGTATTTACCGGGTTATATAGGCTGTATCATGTCATTAATTCTTTATAAGGATGAAAATGCACATATTGCGTTGGCATGAGCCACAAACTACTTTTTTAACAATAATGAGAGAAATCAACTTTACATTAAACATTCTTCGGGCATCGGACAAGTCTCGAGGCTTGAGATGAGACAAACATGACTCGAACTTCGAAACACATCTGCCAGTCTTAAAAAACAAATTAAAACTTTATATAGGTTGATTATTACCACCTTTTGCTATAGTAAAATAAACATCTGATAGAATATTATTTATCTGTAGCTCAAGCGTCTAGTAGTCGCACGCCATGACCATTTGCTCATTATTTATTACCGAATTTCACCTTTTTGATACAAAACTCGTCCAGCATATTCATGGTGGTAGCTTGGGTACAAAATGCTTTCAAAGACTAATAAATGCTTTGTCTTTTATGATATTAAGATTCTGGCTCGAGTCTAAAAAACACCTGGCTTTTTATTTTTTTTACCAAATTCTATTTCATCACATTTTCTAGAAGTCTGTAGATTCTGTCGGAACTGGACAAAAAAACTTTTTTCACTTTGTGTAATGAGAAACGGAGTTACTTCTGTGGGTGATAAGAAGGGAGAAAAACAGAAAAATAAGATGCAGGTATATTTTTGTTTGACTATTGGACTTTATTTTGCAGAACCAAGTACTATAACGGTATTATGAATCATACCGTCATATCATACGTTTTAAAAAGTGGATAACCGCTCGGGTAGGAAGAAAGAGATTATCAAAAATAAAAAAAGTATTGGTTTTTCAATATTTAAAAAACGTTTTTTTAACTTTTTTGGACTGTTCCTAAAAAACCTGCTCTACTATATTTCATCATAGCTTTCATAATGTAATTCCAAAAGGAAATGATTTTATGCCAAGATGGCTCAAGCATCTCTTTCATTCTTTTGTCTATTCTGTATTTCTATTGTAAAAATATTTCGAGATCATAATACCTATAGAACATTTAACAACCCCTTATTTATGGTTTATAATACTCTGGACAGGAAAACCTTTTCAAAAGCCCAATGTAAACTAATACTCATTAGGGATTAGGTAACTCATTTACTTCCTATAATGGTTTTAATACTTTAGTAAAACTGCAACATGTATAAGCTAAGCATTACTTTTCGTGTAAAAGTAAATTGCTTGTAATAATCTGCCAATTAGCAGGCTATAAAGATTTGTGAGAAATGGCTTGTTTACTCTATTTATGAAATGTAGTAAAAAAGAGGATACCCTTTGTCCAGTGGAATATATATTGCCGTACATTCTGGACTTCAAAAAATTTCAATTCACATAGTGATTGCGGTTCGAGCAATGTACGGCAATATATTCCATCGGATAAAGAGTACCCAACA
>JAQGAA010002715.1:0-12118 GCA_034696425.1 Isotoma viridis | reverse complement strand
AATATCTACTTTTATAAAGTTTGACATGAATGAAGGTAGCAAGCAGGTATTTGCATTATTTTATTTAATACGTCTACATTTCGGCCGGCCGAAATAATATTAAACAGCTGATGGAATGGGTAAGGTATAGGTTAGGAGCATAATTAATTAAGTAAAAGACTTCAAGCGAAGGTGGCCTTTAATTATAATATGAGTATAATACTATACTATGGACTGGTTGCAGGTTGCAGTGCATGTAAGTTATATGTCTGGTTCTACTACTGGCGTACCTGCTTTCCTTGAAAATAGGTTAACTCGAGTTTGTCGTTTTAGCAAAACCTTGATGTTCATCTAATTTCAATCCTTTTTCGTTTAATTACTAAAATGGGCACATTAGGTGAGTCACAGAGCTATCTTATAATGTAATTGTATTTACAATGTTTATCCTTCAACAACCTATATTTTTAAAAACAAGTTAAACGAATAAGTATTTACAAGAAGTTATCATTTTTAACTAAATGTGTGGCATTTAATTCAAACCAGGGGTTTTTATTAGCGCTCCTTATGCACATGTATTTTCAAAAATTTTTAATTTCTAAATGAATGTATGGCATTCATTTTTAACAAAAAATTAAAATTAAATATTTTGGCCGGCCAAAATGAATATATGAAGGGCACACCCAAACAGCCTCATCCTTTACGCTTTAAGAATTACAAGTACTAACTGTCAACCGTGAACTGTCAAATTAAAATGAAAATATTTTAATCTATATATTTTTGAGTAAAACTAGATCCGCCGATGCTTAATTGCTTACTGCTACCTTTAGAACTGTCAAGCCTTTGAACATTTAATTAAGTTTTACTTGATAGCAACATTTAACATGCAACATTAGAATTTAATATAACATTGCACAAAAGACGAACTGACGTCTTTGGCTTTTCTTCGATTTTCCTTTGATTTTGTCGCACTATTTAGTCTAGCTGCAAAAGAGAGGTAAAAAGATGGATAGAAGAACGGAAAGAGAGGTCCTAAAATAGCGAAAGAGAGGAGTGAAAAGAACACTCAAAACAGTAGCAGAAGAAGGATGAATAGGATAGGTAGCAGTTTTGGTAAAGATAGGGGAAGGATAGGAGAGGGATTTTTCACCAATTTTGATGATAGGAAAGATAAGAGAGGCACAGTTTTTTTAAGCTATCTGAAGGATAGGATCAGTCTCCCCAACCAGGATGGAAAGATGGAGAGTTTTTTTTCAAGCGCCCATCTCTGCATACAACGAGGTAAATGACATCAGGTGCCAGAAACTTGACGGAAGTCTGTTCCAGTCAAAACTTACTTATTTCTGACGCTAATTAGTCAGATGTACGCTAAAGAAAGAACTAATAAGCTAGAGTTAACTTATAAATGTAATCAGTTCCTACTAATGGCTCGTATTTAAACCCCCCAAGGAAAGTTATTCCTTAAAGTAAACAATTATATATTTACTTACCAAAGTTCACCAGCCATTTCTCTCATTTTAAGAGAAAGTTTCACTTGATGTCCAACTCAAACACTAACGACCTCAACTACATTCCCTTCCGGATCAGAGCCTTTGTACGTAAAAATCCTACTATAAACCTAAATCTTGATAGGGTTTACTTTTAAAGCTATAAGAGGTCAAAAGCCGATATAAACTTTTTTATTGTTTCTATCTAAAACTTAGCTGTCACATTTCCTAGAAGAATATGAAATCTTTAGTTTAGCTTAAAAGTTTATTCCTTTCAGTTATTCTATGGCACACTATGATATTTGACGATTGGAAAAGTTTTTATGTGTTACAGTTTATGCTAAATATACGAATGTAATTATAGATAAGAAATTTTAAAATAAAGTATTTCCGATGTAATGCTTTTAGTTTTACGATCTTAGATAAAACAAACATAAATTTTGGGGTTGGATGGAAGTAAAATGAGGATGATTGGTATGATTTTTAGAATAAGATGAGCGACAGATTTGCTCGTATCTCTATATAAAAAAATATCTCAGTTATCCTTATCCCAATTTGAATATAAGCAAAGTAAAGATAGTTATTTTTTAATGGGACAAGTTAAAATACGTTGATGTTGGCACTGACTGCACTGTCAAATGTCACTGGAAGGATTCAGCTAGTTGACTAAAGAGTAAAGAGTGACAATCTACTCGATCGTTTTATTCATGAGAGATTTACAAATGCCTAAGAATTAAATTGAATGTCCTCATACTCTACTTACATCAGTTTTTATTATTAATAAAAATTATGCAGAGGGATCAAATCCTGCTGGCCTAGGCACTTCCCATCCCATCGTAAGATATCATACGTGATTTAGTTGATGAGAATGAGAATAAAATTAGATGGGCTAACCTAACCCTTATTATTACACTTTTTAAAATGCTTAATCGTCTCATTCCCCATGGACAATTGTCGTACGATACGATATAAAACATTTATGGGAATTGAATGCATTTTTGTAACATGTTTCTCTAATATTGAACCCTTTCTTTGGAATTCCAACTCTTTACAAGAATTCCTTTACATCAGATCAAATATAAAAGGCAATTTGGTATTTGACTCTTGCATTGTTTACTCAAAAGGTGCAAAACGGAAGTATTATATCATTTTAATCCATTCTATTCTAAAGTTTCAAAAGATTTATTTAAGCCACGTCTGTATGGCTACTAAGCTAACAGTGATTTGGTATGGACAAAAATAAACCAGTATAGATTGTATGCTAGTAATATTATAAGAATGTCACAAACAAGACTACTTGTAATAATTTATGGAAATTTTGTACTACATTACTACATATGTGACAGAAGTAGAATTATTATTATGATAAAGCCTTTCGGGCAAAAGGTGCAATGCAATAAAGAAAGGATAAATTGCCTGAACAATGGAAGGGATGTTGAAGAAAGGAAATCCTCGGAGCAATTTAAGTAATGAGTTGTGAGAATTGTGCCTTGTGTCACGTTACGTGTGTTATGATTTAAAGTATCAAGGGAGACAAAGATCTGATAAAAAAATTGGTCATACCCAGGTGATTCGAGTTTTTCTTGAGGTAGAGGTGGTGGTGGTGGAGGAATTTTCACGCTGCTTGGGTCAACTTCCTCAAAACTGCTGGAAGTCCCTGTTGAAGCATCATCATCTGAAGAGGCTTCTGAATCTTCATCATTTCCATGACCTAAACTTAAAAGCTCCCTTGTAAATTCTTCTTTCTTTGCTGCAAGGTCTAATTCATCCTCAATTTCACTAGATGAAGATTCACTCTCAGATTCATCCTCGGATTCAGAAACACTATCCTCATCATCTCCAGTTGTATCTTTAAGACTCATTTTTCGTTGGGCGTCACAAAGCTCATCAACATTTAGCGTTGGTGCAGGACTTGGACTTTCTGCAACTAATGATGGAGAAACAGTTCCAAGGATGTCATCAATATTTGTTAAATCGCCTATGAATAAGCTATCTTTTCTTGCAGCATCTTTAGTATTTTTATTATCATCTAATGATTTTAAATTACTAGCACTTTGACCTCCTAAAAGCGTGGACTTTGGACTATATACTATAGTGGGGATTTCCACCCCGTCTGGACTCGTTCGTTCTCCTAGTGGTCTACTCTTTCTAATTGATTCTATATCTGGGTTGTCATCATTCATGTCGTATTCAGAGTCGGATAATTCTGAAGAAGACGATTCATCTTTGACTTTCTTTTCTTCGTGAATTGTCAAATCTTTGGATGTCAAATCTCTCATAATACTTCTACTTGGATTTCTACCCAGAATTGAGGGTACGTCTGGATTTGATCTCATCCACCAAGGTAGTTCGCCCGATTGACATCTTTTAACCCAGGGCTTTACATCCCCTCCTTGGGTTCTTAGAACAAAAGAAGACTGAGTTACTGGTTCTGGTTCAACAGAAGGGGAAGTTGTTGTAATAGACTCTGTTTGTTTGGATTGTACATCCTGTGAATTATAGCTGTCTATTTTAGGAATTAATGTCTTTAGTGGTGATTTTTTTGCTTCAGTGTTATTTATACTGGTCAAGCCGGTTGTTTGGTCTTTTTTAGTGATTTCTTTACCAACACCAGTAGAGGATAATGATCCAGAGGGTGGCTTTTTTAATGGGGATGATAATCCTAGCGTACCACTTTTTGCATTTGTGGTGTTGTTACCCTTCTCTTGCTTGGTGGTAACATTAATGCTATTTCCTACTGATTTGATACTACTGCTAGTGCTACTGTTGTTATTACTATTAGAATTATTATTGTTCTGAGCATTTCTTTCAACACTATTACTACGACTGCTTGCAGCTGAAGAACAACTTGTCGCACTTCCCTTTCGGCCTTGTCCTTTGTTATCTAAATTGCTATTACTATTATTACTTAACAACTTCTTTTTAACCTTCGTACTGATACTACTCCCTTTGCTTAAAGCGGATGCTGTTGATAAAGAGCTACTGATGCTGGACTCTGAATCTGATGCGTTTGAACTAGCTGTACTTAATTTCCTAATTTGTGTAACATTTTTGGTTGACTTCATTTTTGCCAATCCTAGTCCTAATGGGGGTATGGTTGGTAATATTGGTGAATTAGGCTCGGCGTTTTTATCTTTAGTAGCATTAGGATTGCCTGCGACATCATCTTGCTGATTGGTATCATTATCTTTATTACTATTTGTAGACGCGATCTTACTGATTGATCGACTTTGATGGATTGTAGATGAGGACGATTTGCTCAGATCAGTTGGTGGCCTCCTGGGTGGGTCACGTTTCGTGTTGTTTAACAAAGACGATGGTGTATTATTGATGCTGTTATTATTTTGATTATCGTTGCTATTGTTGTTAATAGTAGGGAGATTGGGCGAAGATGATACAGAAGTTTTAATAGCTGTAGTAGTTGTTGCAGAAGCCTTTTGCAACCTAAGTTCTTCCTGCTTTTTGGCAAATTTCGCCTCCGCATCTTTTGATTCTAATCCAATGTTCAAAGCAGATTTGCGGAATTCCTTGTTTGCAATTGTGATGACAAGTCCAGAAGGTTGAGATGAATCTAGAGATGATACTTTGTTAATGTTATTCGCAGTTGTTGAATTTGTCGTGGTAGATGTTGTGGTTGTTGTACCTGATGTCGACGTCTCAGGTTCATTGTTACAGTTACCACTACTGATGCTCTCAGCAACATTTTTGCTGTTTATTGTCTGATGAGAAGATCGTGATGATTGATCACTACCACTTGTCATCGTCCCAGGGGTTTTATTATAGCTATTATTATTAATGGTACTACTTGGTTTTGAATTACTGCTACTGTTACTATTTGATTCTTCATCATTATTTGTAACATCTTTCATATCGTCCACTCCACTTGTAGATTTTGAAGTTGTTCCTTGAGAATCATTATTTGATTGTTGCTTGCTAGCTGGAGTGTTTTTTGTTGAGCTGGACGTAAAGCGTCCGTATGGATTATACATATTTGCAGATATTGCTGGTCTAGGTATAGCTGATGGTGTAGCCTTTTGCTTTTGTTCATCATCCGTTTGTATTCCTTTATGTTTTAAAACACCTTCATATCTAACGCTAAATACTCTAGGTTCAAATGATGGGATTTCTTCTCCTGAAATTATAATTTCTGAATCATCATCATCATCATCATCATATTTAAACGTCTTTTTCTTTTCATCTGCATCTGACGTAGTGCAAGTTCCTCTACTTTTCCAAGATACTGGCTCTGAATTTGACTCAGCTGCTTTTTTTCCAGCAGATTTGCTTAATTCCTTTTCTTTTTTAGTTTCTTCTGCAAGAATTGCAGCAGCTTTTAAGGTAGAAGCCGTTGGTAAGGATGAGCTATAATGTGCATGTGCAGGTCCACTTCGTAAACCAAATCTGGCTGTAGTTCGAAGGGCACTTGATACGGGTGCAGTCCCGAAATTAGAGATATCTGCAGATGTATTAAGTCCTCGGGACGTATACGGTCGGTAATTTGTGCTCAGTCCTGCTCCAGAATTTCCAGTATTTGATGATTCCGATGACTTTGTAGATGAACTAGTGAAAGTTGAATTTGATCCTGTTTCATTACTACGACTAGACCCAGATAAAGTAGAATCTGATTTTTTATTTAATAAACTGTCCTGGCCATATGAAGGCCCTTTGGTCTTCGTAGGAGTAGGATCTCGTCCTGACGAAGAAGAATTGACTCCAGTTCCAGTTGTTGTTGTCCGTAAATATGATGAAGTGGTACTTGGGCGGAAGGAAGTAGGGGAAGGTTCGGCTGGAGTAGATGAATATTTGGATGATAAAGAACTGACAGAAGGCAGACCATATCCATTGCTGAGACTGCTGGATTTATCTTTCGACAATGAGGAGGACGCTGAGGAGCCGAAATTACTTTTAGTGCCTGTAGACAAATTTGAAGATCCATAATTTGAAGAAGGATTTCCAGAAGTGGTGGAAGATGCAGTATCTCTGGTTGATGATAACGATGAAAATCTGCTTAGTCTCCCAGACGCCGATGAGGCTCCTGTGCTTGATATACCTGACGTGAAGCTTGACTCCTGTAAAACCCAAACAAACAAAAGTTATTCACGCTTTTTTCAAATGTTTATACTAATCATTGTACAGTTATTCGTATAAACAAATCTCCCCGAAAAGCCTTTCAAATGGCATGTTTCAGATAAAACAAGGCCATAAATACAAGGTGATTCTACGCATCACATTTTAAGATTCAATGATACGCTGACAGCTAAGAGAGTAAATTCAGAAACTGAAATAAAAATCTACGCGTTTGAAATTTCTATGCATTCAGCATGTAGTAGCCATTATGGATCTGAAGAAGGTTAAAAAGTATTATAGAAATACATTAAATGAAAAGGTTTCTCGGCTCTAAAGAACATTAGTCCGGAACATTCCCCTGACAAGGCAATGGATATTTTCAAACTTTTAAAATCCTCGTTTTGAGGTTGCAGAGGTACAAAATAAGCCACAAGAACTTATATTTTTGATGTTTCATTTTTCACATCTCATAAATATATTTTTACTCCTCTTTTCTGCTAAGCTTTTTCATGGAGTTTTCTGATTTTTATTTCGGCTAATTAAAATAAAACACTAAAATTCTATGAGTTAAAGATTCCGTGTATATGTTTTAAATCTAATTAGCTTATTAAATGTTTTTCTAAGCAAAAAATGATATCATTTTTATTTATTTACTTAAATTACATAAGGCATATTTACAATAATTTATTTCAGCAAAATTTTCCTAGAGGCCTTGACAATGACTTTTATCCAGTTCATAAATGAAAATTTTGATATTATCCTAATGAAGATATTCAATCTGGTAAAAAATAGCTGCATGAATATAGATTTAAAGAATAAAACATTGCATTGTATCATGTATGTAAATTCATTCATAAATATCTTAATCAGGATATAATAGAGATCGCTTAATGATCCAAACCAGTTTGACCTTTTTAAAAATAAGCATTGTGTTTTATGATTCAATGCTTTCTGATCTTTACAAACCATTAGATCATAATAATAATAATGCAACAATTAAAACTTGGATGCACAAAAAATTCATGGCCTTCGTTCTTCTCCTACCATTCATAACTATTTATTTGTAATGCAACTCAAAACAAAAGCTTCCTTGTAGCTGAATTATTTGTGAAATAAACTTATTTATTTTTAGGGGTTACAGTTACAAATCGAGTCAAAACTTTATAATCCCCTTAGTTCATATTAAAATTATACAACCTCTGTAACATTTTAAATGAAAAGCAAACTCAAATGGGTCGAATCTCCTGAGCGGTGCATGTCATTCATCAAATCTTCCATAAAAGCTTCTAGGTTATGCAACAAAAGCTTTCATACAGAAATTTACTGCATGTCATGATGTCATATACAACCCTAATTTGTACTTTTAAAGCTTATACATGCCCAATTATGGTCTTAAAATAAAACTTTACAATATTTAAATCTGAAATAAGGCATATAGTTAAAAATTTACCCTGCTAGGAGTTGAATCAGCAGATTTTAAGCCAGATGAGGTAAGCGAGGATGAGAATTTGCTAGATGATCCCCCTGTTGAAGTTGAAGAAGCAAGGGATGATGTAGAAGACGCTGGGGAATATGATGATCCACCGATTCCCGAACTACCACGCCACTGCACCTGAGGAGTGTAATCGATTCGCATTTCGAATTTATTTTAAAATTATTTCTGTCCTTAGTTTAGGTATATATAGATAAACTGTTTGATTCCACGTTCAAACCGACCCCAAACAAAATAAATTGAGTTTGGGTCAGGTTCATGGTCAATGGATAAATTGAAATTAAATGAACAACCGTATACAAAGTACAATACAAATACACCATGCAACTTGGTCTGTGCTATCCAAATTTATTATAAAAGCAGTTTCATCCTTGATTTATTAGTAGCTTATAATCAGGGATTCTGTAATCATATTAAATTTAACATTGTAGTTAACCTATTATCTAAATCCGTGTGAATCCCAGATTTATATTTTTTGTTTGAATTAGTACTACGCACAAGTGGAATGTTAAGTAGTCTATAAATGAGAATTAGATTTATTATCATGTTGATCTCTGTTGTTTACTCTCAGCTAAAATGCTTGCAGATTCTCACTTTGTTACACATCTCAATAGTTTTTTTTTTGTACTTTTAAAAGACACTTCAAGGGAATATGTACTCAAGAAGTAAAAAAAAGGTTGTAATGAAATAACTAGATTAAATTAGGAGTTGCTTTTACCATCCGATCCGCTTGTTTTAATTACTTTTCATATTATAAGCTGGAAGACGACAAGATGTAAACAAAGAAGGTTTCAAATGTATCAATGCTGTATGGGTAAAAGATATTTTTATCACTGAATTTGAGATGGCATATTTTTTAAAGAACTCTTGACACATCCATAGTACGAATTTTCATAAAAGCCCATGAAATATTTTATATCATGCCCATTTAATTTTCATAAGGGCCGGATAGGGAAGTTATCTCTGAACATAAGGGCTGCTTGACATGTTTGCCAAATAAATTCTGCAAAAGACATCTTCCTTCCTGATCTAGCCACGCCAACACAATATAAAAAATTTCTAAAAACAGAATGAGTGTGTTGCCCTCATCTGCAGAACCGTTTCAGACTAAAATATTATCATAGGATATCTCTATAATATTATTCAATCTGCTTGTTTTGTAGAGATAGCAGATCCCAAAAACATAGTTTTTGTTAGGAATGTTTTTCGTTAAATTCCAGCGAATTGGAATTTCTTCGTCCATGTAGATCTTAAGAAAGCTTTAAGCTCAAAACCCTTACCACCTACTGTATTTTGTTTCAATTATAAAATATCAATGCAGTAAAAATATTGATAAAAACCTAAAGCATTCCCCATCATAAAACTTTAACTGCAAAAAACCGGTATAATATAGTTTCCAACTATTTATTTTGCTTAGCTTTTAGATAGTCTCTTCAGCATTTTTATTTCATATTCAAAAGCTTCAATGTCAAAAAAGAGTTTATCAAATGTTTACTTATAGTTTATAATATGATAGGAAAAATGCAGTCTGGCTATGATTGAACTTGGGACTTTTATAAAACTTAAGCTTGCCAATGCCATGGCCTTATTTTTTGTAGACTTTTGGCTTCTATAATTTTATAATGGGAGAACGTTATAAAAGTAACGTGAAAGTAAGATGTGGCGTTATTTTGGGTTTGGTTTGACTTAGGAAATGGAATCAATGAGGTTGATGTACTTATTTCTCAAGCAACACGATAAACCTCACGTCATCATCTTACACACCCAATGCCAACAAATGATTTTGATATCAAACAGACTAATGATAAGTTTAGTCGAGTCGGGATGCAATTTTAAAGTCGACAACCTTGTGGCGTTGTGGCTGGTGCATGACATTATACACTTGAGAAAGTCCCGTACTTTCACCCACCTCCTATTTAGCAACCTGCACACTTACTAAACCGCATTTTTTATATTTATTTTGTTCAGTTTGCTATGACTTTGTCAACAATGATTAATTTTACTTCATATACAACGAGATCAAAAACAATTAAACATTCTTAATATCGGAAAAAAGTTTCAAGATTGAAATACATTTGACTAAATTCGGAATTTCGATTCCGATTTCACCTGTACAATTTCCTAAACTAATCGACATTTATTAATTTACTTACAAATTGCTTTAAAATGTCAAAATTAGTATGCTCTCTAACTGTTATCCTTGTTATAAATATTAAAAAGAATAAAACAATACTTAGAATCAAAGTATATCTGATAAAGACATCGATAAGAAAGAATGGCTAAATCAAATATTATATTTAAATATTCCATAAAATACATCTGAATTAGAATTTACGAATGTTAATGAAATTAAGGCTTTATACAGTTTTATTATTTTAAAGGCGCTTACGTTGACGTTTAGATGAATTTCATAAAATCAAAATGGTTAAAATAATAAAATCCAGTAAATTAATAATTAAATTGTACATAGTAAATTATTTGCTTGTTCCATTCTACGCTATACAAAGGTAGTTATGCTTCACAGAACTCATATGCAAATAATAAGAAACCCAGACTGCAACTGAATTTCATATACATACTAAATTTATCATCCAAATCTATTTTTAACTTCCGTAAAAATGTCACTTTTCATGCAAGCAGAACAAACAATCAA
Organism: Isotoma viridis; assembly: GCA_034696425.1. Classification (NCBI taxonomy): domain Eukaryota; kingdom Metazoa; phylum Arthropoda; class Collembola; order Entomobryomorpha; family Isotomidae; genus Isotoma; species Isotoma viridis. The sequence goes on along the minus strand of JAQGAA010002715.1, from coordinate 1,443 downwards.
GTTATCACGAATAATTTTCCTAATTTTAAACTCTCATTTGTAAAAATAGTTAGTATTGTATTGTCACATGCTTGGATTTGGAATAAGAACCAGGTCACCAATATGTTGGGCCACTTACATAATTGCTACTCCGGTAAGATGACATCACTTCCTTTGACTCAGGCGAATTTGAGCAGTATTGTTCTTTCTCTTAAAATTATGAAGAGTGATGCGTTTGAATGGTGTCACCTACGTAATCGATATTAACTGGATTGTTTTTCAGTTGACACGAATTGCACTATACCATAATATTATATATAATTTGGTCGAGAAAAATTAACCGTGGTTGTTTCATGCCATGCCAGACTTCACTGGATTATATAATAAATGCACATAAAGTCTTTGTAATATTCTTCAAAATAGTTTTCTATTCATTAGTGAGGTATAATTAAGGATGTGTATCAGATAGGAAATTCCTAGGACATTTGTAAGTTATGACGTGTACATGAATAATGTACCACTCAAAGTCAGTTCTATTCTAAATTATCTGAATCCATGAATTTCTCCTGATTAGCACATCATAGCGGCGTCATTTACAGGCTGACGTGAGAGTAGGTCGTAGAAATTAGATTTTTCGAATGTAATTCAAATATTAAATGCCATGTTACCTATCATGTACTACGGAACACAAGTTTTATTGATCACTTGTCACTTCCACAAACAAACCAAAATCCAGTTCATTTCCATACGATATTCCATTAATTCAAGCTCAAACGATTATACAAGCACCTTATATTCGTTTTATCACCTTGATATTCACAGAAAGAAAGTTATATTATGGAAAGGCGATTTTTCGGATTATTTAATCTTTAATTGAATTTATTTAAAACATTATAAATATTTATTTTTTTATTATTTGTCTAAAACTTTTATCCTACAGAGCTAAACTGGGACTGGGAGCGATAGCTTTTATCATATGAAATTATTTTTATCAACGGCTTTAATGGATTGTTGTTTTGTATAAATGAACGAAGAGTTCCGGAAGGACTACTTTTCAGGGTTTAATTTAACTAGGGGTGTAATGGGTTCAAGAACTAAATCTTAAGGAGTTGACTGACTGACGGACTACTAATGAAATGGCACGGACTGAGGGGCAAGTTAGAGTCAACCTTCCGTCAAGAAAAGTCAGGAAGACAATAATCTAACAATCTGTTACATTGACTTCTACCACTGATGCTGCTGCTGAGATCGTTAACTTATCTATACAGAAGATGCAAAAGTGCGTTGCCTTCGAAATAGTTCCAAATGATGGTTATAATAATGTATATGTCCGTGCCATTTACCGGGTGCTTTTCTCCTTCAGTCGGGTCGAGTTTGACTTAGGAAATGAGATTAGAATAAGTGTAAGTTAGTTTCCAAAATAAAACCTAAAATCTCATCTCTTGTTTGCTGTATCATATAATA
>JAQGAA010002714.1:0-12121 GCA_034696425.1 Isotoma viridis | reverse complement strand
TCCGGAACCAATTTATCTGAAGAGGCATGTGTATGCATATTGAAGCTTTATTTAATGAATAGTGTGGATTCTCAAGTATATTTAGATAGTGTTTTGTGTTAGCTAGCAGTAGTCCAGCGTATACAACTTCATATTGAAAGCTGAACACTTTTGAAATTGGGCAAATTTTTACTTAAATTACTTTAAACTCTTATTAATTCTAATTTGTTCTATTCTACTGTATAAAAAAGTTATCTAACGTAACTGCTATTAATGACGGATTAGACTGATATTGAAATAAAAAAAGACTATAAGTAGTTTTATGAAGCCCTTAAGACCGTTTTTATAGATTCAGGCACTATTACTACTGTGTGCTGTGGATCTCTAAGCCCCATATCTTCCCATTATAAAATTGAAATCAACAAATATAATCCATCCATCTCTGTCCATTTATCAGGCATCTCAAGATCAACACAAAACTTTCTACGCCTACGGAAACTTTATCCCTCCCAGATGAGAGTTTTTTACCCTTTCGATTGGCTCGATTCCACATTTACGCATATTCTTGGAACACCACCAAAACAATTTGGTTGCAAAGTTACCACTTAGCATCATTTTATTAATAAAGCGATTACAAAAATGATAAAAGATCATTAAACAGCCCAATAAACCCCAAGATTAATAAGAACTACAGGTATACAGTATTACTTAAAATCATCAATAACAAAGTAAAACCGCAAACCCGATGAGATTAATTCAGCATTTCATTCATACAAATATTTCCTATTGATGAAAACCCCTTTACAATTTATTTCATTATACGCTGCAAAACATCATTAAAATTCAATTTCATATCAATATAAAACACACTGTTCTTACCTTCTTACTCTCAAGTGAATATCTACAGCGTGGCACACAGTTCTACAGTGATATTTCTATTTTCTGCATAATTTCATACTTCAGAGTATGCAACCAGAGAAATCTCAAACTCTTATCATATTCGATACCCAAAGTACAAAGTTGTACACAAACCCCTTAAAACTTCGATTTACTGGAACTACGATTTCCTTTTCTTTCTCATTAAATCACAAATTAATACAAATAGCAAAGATCAGCTTTTATTCCTTGATAAATAATTTTGAACCCATTCAACTAGAGATAAATTAAAAATTTTATTCTCTGCATTACGTAAACAAGTTAAAAACAGCCAACTTTCTATTTTTCATACTCTATATTATACCCTCTTGTTCCTACTCTACAACTAATTGCACCTACAACTCTCGTCTCATCCCCGAATCTCACTATTAAAAAATAGATGAGGCATTAAAGAAAGTAGAGAATATCAGAGTTATACGAGCTCACCTTCATTAACCAATGAAAGATCTAGTCTTTTCTCCAATTAATGCTCGAAGGTATTGAAGGAGAACAAATCTAACTCTAAAGAAATCTCAGCCAACACACACCACTTCTATGTCTATCCTTCTGTTTTCCTTTGAAATGTGCTAAAAAATCACTAAAGCATGAATCCTTAGCAATGAAATATTATAATGAGTCGATCTCACAAATCAACTCTAATTATAAAATGTTGGCTGTTCTCTGAAACTCCGTGATTCAACTTTTGATTACAAACTGTCACGGCTGCACATCGACTTCTATTTGCCATCAAACTTTTCTATTGTCCTGAATGATTGACATTATCTAACTACGAAGTATTTTTATTATAATTAAATTTTACGATCACAAAAGGCATTCTGTACCCAACCGTCTGAAGTCTCTGGGATAAAGTTCAATGTAAATAATTCATCAATAACCATTGGTTTCTTACCCAACATACCATGCCAAATACCTATTACCTACATACACCAACTCAAATCATAATTGGACAACTAAAAGCCTCCTGGTTACCTTGCTTCATCTTAATAAGAAGGATGATAGGTTTACTTAACATGTCTATCCTTGAAGCATAAATATACCTAGATTTTCATAGAATTTGCTTATTAGAGAGAATCCTAAAGAAAATTAAGGCATTTGTATAGGCCTTTAAAAAACTTGAACAAGAGTCTACGGAACTTTCCAACCTGCTTTCTTCTTATAAAACCAACTCAAGTTTGCTTCCTTTTAATTTTCTCTCAAGTAGTGAAGTAGAGTTATGGCCAGAGAGAAAGTCATACAATGTGAAATGTCATTCTTTAGAGTTTTAATGTGTACAAAAACAACCTCGAAATGTGTTTTTGAGGATCAGAGTAATGTTAGTTGTATACTTAAGTCCCCACTACTGCTTCAGGGCGATAGAAAGAGACAGTGCAGAACTAAATAGAAATACGCAAGAGACTATTATTTCTGTTATTATTATTGTTTTCTAAAGTGACTATCTTATATGGCTTAGGTAATGTTGATATAAATATGCTTTCACTTGAATACTGTATCTTACAAAGATTCTCATCACTCTTACTTTTTCTCACGTATTTCTCTAATGCTTTTGATAAGAGTTAAACATACCACATAATTACGGAGAAAACATATAAAAGATAAAAAAGGTGGCAGTGCAGTGGTTTACCGTTATTATTATGAGAGTCCATCATTTATTGTATTATTACTTTATTATTGTTTGTTGCTTAATAATTTACTTCTTTTAGAGGGAAACCTTAGGACTGCATTTTAGATAAAGACGCAATGCAGAGTTAACTATAGGCTTTTTTCGCCATTCGAAAGAGTACTTTGCTAATAAAGTAACACACGAAGTTATTAAGTTAGTATAAGAATGTTCAACTCAACTTTTTGAACAATATAAAAGCTCCAAGAAAGAAAAAACTTTGACAAGATTCCAAAACTCATCATCATCAGTCTAAAACATCATCTCCTTGTTATTATATATTGCCTCATGGGTCACATAAAGTAGGAAGTAATACCAGAAAATTGAGTTATAAAGATAGCATGAAATATCGTACCTAAGATGTTGTAAACAGATGAATTGTGTTTAGGCGTTCAAATAACATTCAAGCTTGTGAAGATTATAAATTATTGCAAAAGCTATTATTGAATTTAATTCTAAAATTTAAGTAATTTTCCATATTCCCACGTACATATTATTATATTGAAGTATTTTGCTCAAGAACTACGAATTGTTTGTGTACGTAGGTTTCGGTTGTTCTAGTCTATATCGAATTTGAAAATTAGACACATCCGTTCATCTCATTCTAACTTCCTTCAACAGATAAGGACCAGACCCACGTGTAAATATTGCGGCTTTTAAGTGAAAGCTGTATATTAAACTCATGAATAGAAGTTATCCAAGTACCAGATATATATTCTAGATTCATATCTGAAATTGAATTCAGGTGCGGCAGAAAATGCCGTGCCCAGTTATGGTACAAATTGAAAAAATACTAAAATAAATTGACAGGGCAAGCTTCAAGGTGAAAAAACAAATTCTTCATAGGTTTTCTATATCTTTAGTTCCAAATTGAACTGGTTATTACAGGAGATGTAAGCATAACTGCATTCTATATTGGTGTTGAGCGAGAAATAGTCTAAGTTCTGTTCATGGGAAAGCACTAAATATAAAGCATTTATAAGTAGGAAAGGATGGAAGTGTCCAGAAGCTTTGCCTGACGTTGACACTGCTTCTATGTTGACATGACATACGAGCTGAAGCTACGACTTCAGTAAATCTTTGAAGTCTACTTTAAATCTACTTCCTTTTAAAATACATTCACCGAGGGGTTCTTTGCATGATTGACTAGAAATGCAAGAGAAAGTTAGAGCATAAAATATTTCGCAGTACATTTTGTTTTTTATCAAAGGATGTAAACTGGCTTATACCAGTCTTATGTCTTCAGGAAACTGGGAAATCAGTTGGAACCGGACGGAACTCTTGCTCGCTTAACCCATTCACTCTCATAAGAAAAATAAAAACAACTTGGCAAAATCTTCTCTGGGCTCACTTCTTGATACATAGTATTTTTGTCCTGAGCTACCTGGTTTGGAAAATACTGACTTGTTTTTTAAAATACATGTAATGTCGTTGTATTGGATTTAAAACAACTACGATTAAGAATGGAGGTAAATATCCGGAAACTTACTGAGAAATGAACAACTCTATTATAAGTTTCTTTAAAATGACATGGTTTAGAGGCCTTGGAATACATTACAAGGATTACTTAATAAGTTACTAACTCCATAGAACAAATTAATGAAAAACAACATTTTAATTCTTAGATTGATTCCAAACTACCACCCACATCCTTCTGGTGTATTCAAAATACTCGAATTATATTCAACTTGTTGGAAACTTCAATACACATGAGAATCTTTATTTACCCTAGGGTTTGAATTCCCACGCAATTACCTCTTAAAGTATGACAACTTAGGAAGGACAAGTAAAATACTTACAGTGACACTTTACTGTTTAAGAATTATAGTAATTTATTTTTTGATTAAAGCTTTCAGTATTCAGATTGGGAATTATTTGATAGGCATATAGGGAAAATAAGAACGAGCTTAGTTTCTACTTGGTAACTGAAGAAAGACTTATTCATTCACCCTTCTTATTTCTTAAGTGTTCTAAGAATACCACCTACCTATCTGTTCTTGGCAATTTATTTAATACTGACATTTAAGTATAATTATGCTTAGGTTCTTTTCTACCTTAATCTCAATCCATACAAAGAAAGCACTTCTTGGAAATCGATATCCGTGTAACCATCCATTCTCTTACGTTGTACCTGTTACATGCACCAATGAACTTATTTAACTTAACTTAACAATGTATAATTATTTCAACTAAAATTACTCAACATTACGCCTAAACCTCGTTAAAATTTAGCCCCTAAAATTAAACTCTATGCTATGACCTATAATTTGATATTTGATAATTAAATCACAAAATCACACCTAAATTATTTTTGTTATGCAAGACTTGGTAATTAATACTAATGATCAGAGCAAGCATTTGACCTTTTAATAAATATAAAATAATTCCAGTTGTAAAGCAAAAAATAAGTAAACATTCATTCATATAACAAAGAAAACAGAAACCAGAAGTATTTACCTTGATTTTCTAATTTCTAGTCACAAATAGTTAGAGCGGAAAAATAGACAAATGGTTAAAAAGGCTTATGAAAAGAATAAACAGCAATGTTCAAGCAATAAATAAACAATTTATGTAACAAGTATGCTTATTGCTTACCCAGAGCTCAGAACTATATAATCTCACGAGAGCTTAAGTTGGAAAATTACTTTTTCAGAGTTGAGTTTGCTGGCAATAAGTTGCTTTTCTGGTTTCAGAAATTATTTTATTCCAAATCCAACCACTTTTCCCAAGTCTCTACAAACCTCAAAAGGTGTAACATACATCTACCATTCGAGATAGATTTTTCTCTTCAAACTTGCAAAAATGTTTCTTCAGAGTTTGAGTAATGCTGTATGATATAAAATATTCAGGTTGAGAAAATCTCATTCTCAATATCCCCAACGTTGTTCCCATGCGTTGCAACCACTTCTTTCTCAGTTGCCCCACAACGTTTTCTAGCTTTCACTATATCCAGTCTAAAACTTTTATAATGTAACATAACTCGATTTAAGAATTTGACACTTTGTAAACCAAAAATTTTATTAGTTTCAGGTGGCAAAAGAACAACTTTTGAGGTAAATAGAGGTACTCCTACTGTGTCAATAAAGTCGAACTACTCTGAAAGCTGAAAACCCTCTGTGATTAATGTTAGAATAGAAAGTAGAGAGAATAGTACCTTACTTGTTCCTTCGTATCCCTTTACAAAGTGAAGTGCATCTGCGGATGGTGATGGTCTGGCGGTGTAAAAGTGACTGAGTGAGTGTAAAACCGAGTGAAAGTCGGGAGGAAATATCAGTCTTTTATCCGGTAAACACGTCTCCGATTTACACTCCGTACAGTTCCCTTACTACTACGTACATACCTGCTGCTTGAGCTTGACTCTTTTTATTCCTTTCTCCACACGGAACACACGCTACAGAACCCAGATCTGTTGAGAGAAGAGCTTTACCTCATGCTGACATGGGAACATTTACAATAGACAAAATAGTAAAAAGAAGTGCTCCATCCGTACTATCTGGTTCCGTTGAACAAGTCCAAAATGAAATAAAGAACAAGTTCACATACAAAGAAAGTAAGTAACTACGGCTTAGATTTAAGGTAGAGAGACTTTTACCTTTCATTGGATTGCATGTAGTGTCAGTTCCAATGCTTTCACTATACACCATCAACTATTCAGAAATGGGATTGATGGGGTACGTAGTATCCTTGCCTTCTTGTTGGTTTCTAGACACCGGAAAATTAGACGTAATACAAGAGCAGACAAAAGCAATCGTATGAAATATGTGGTAAATTATGACGCTGACTAAGTGCTTCGTTTGTTTAGCCCATTATTTGGCTATGAGACTGCTCCACACTGGAGCGTATTCGTAGTGGTCATGGATGATGGTGGTACAGCGAACAAAGTATCATCATTTCTCAACTTATTTACACTCGGAACATAAACTAAATATAAAAAGTGCATTCATCAGAGAAGCGTACAGACAGGATAGTACTAGTTTCTCTGTTTTATTAGGAAGGGTAGAGGCAGAGAGAGAAAGCATATAATCGTAAAAAAATACAACCCGAACCATTTAATCATGATGCAGTGTACTTGTCCATTAGTTACATTAGATAACTTAACCTTCTCGTGATTCTAACATCATTCAAGATTATTGATAGCTTGTAATTGGTATAATGATTTTCCTTCTTTGTGTTTCAATTACAATTTAAGATATTACTTACTGAGCTTTATAAATAGTTCTTTGTCATTGAAACTGCTCTCTCTAGGAAGAAATGCCGTTATATTCTTTTGTTCAAGCATGTGTCTCGTAATGACGCACCCAATAGTTTCGTAATATGATTGCTGCCTTTATGCCTAAAAAGACTTGGATGAGAAGTCACAACCCCAAGTGATATTTTAGGACGAGGAATGTAAAGAATGAAAGAAAATTTATCATGATATCCTAACCTATTTGAAATGTAATATTCTTTTTTCCTTCATCTCATATCTCAGTGTATTATGATACTTATATATTCTATTTCAAATGTGTTGTTCACATTTCAATAAACTATATATAGCTTTTGTTGAATTTAAGGTAAATTGCATGAGTATTATAGAGTCAATCTCTTCCTATTTTGTGTAGTTCTGACAGTAGCAATTTTAAAAGGACTTAGAAAAAGCTATCATCCATATTCTGAATTGGATGCTAGAGTTAAACCTGCATCAAATGCATTTTTTTCATTCGTTTCTTGAATTTATGTTACCTATATACTTAAATACAGAATATTTTAAATATAGATGATTAACATTAGGTATATTATTCTCAAGTATTTTTCCACTGGTCTTAAAATAATACACACAGTTGGAATAGCAAAAGGGCGTATCAATGCAAATATTCCAACAAGTATAATACAATTCATTTATTTCAAAGCCATTCATTTGCATTTCTGATACTTCCGTAAAGAGAACCATAAAGTTACTAATTACTTTCAGTGATGGAGCTACCAGTTGTTGAGTAGGACTTGTTGTAGAGAAAAGTAGATAGTAATAAAACGTGCGCTAAAGCAAAACACCCTTCTTGGTTGCTCAAGGATTAGCCAAGCTTTGGTGTGTGTTAGGTAAGCGCATTAAAATTGTACAAATAACACAAAGATGCAATAAAATCGAGGAAAAACTTGAGAACGTTGATGGGCTTACCTAATCTTAATCCTTGTTTTACGATAATTGGAATCCAAATTTATGGGAGAGGATTTAGCACAACTTAACGTACTTAAACTCTTGCTGTTTACTATACGTTCGTACAGTGTGGATTCAGAGCAGAGTGGGTCTCTCAGTTTACTATTGTTATTCTGTTCATTATCCACTCATGAAAATTGGTTAAGTCTAGAGAAAAATAAAGACCGGCTGAAGGAGACAGAACAAATGGTAATTCAACGAATAATAATGTGTCTCAAGTCTCAATTGTGTATTGTCTAATTCGATGCAGGGAAAACAGAGACTTTCTCCAGAGAAAGGAACGACTATTGTTAGTTTACTGGTGGTGCTTTCACATATTGTCACAATAGGCCATCTGGTAGCTGGGGGTGAAATTTCTATGCTAAGTATTGCTTTGGTCTGTCGTAGTCTGTCGTGGAGAAAGTTTGTGAAAGTTCTTTGCTCAGTGAGATGTTATTCGCACTTGGATTGATAACATTTTAACGATAGAATCGTCCTTCCCATGATATAGAAATCATGGAAAGGGCAAATCTATCGTTAAGATAAAACTCTTTTTTCGGAAATTAACCGGTTATTTCTAGACACCGTTAAGAAATTATTTTAAAATATTGAAATTGAACTCATTCAGTATTTTGTTAACTTCAAAGCTAAATTATTTTTTCTAAGAAGTGTAGAATAAGAAGTATTACTTAAGAAAGAAATTTGATTTTTAATGATGGATTTCTATGCTAGTAAAGAATAAACAGGAACTTATGTACCTTAAATTAGTCAAACGAGAAACTACAATAGTATTCTAAACTTGTTCAAACTAGTTTCAGTCAGTTGAAGACTCAAAATATTTTGTTTGAAACTATTACATAAACGATGCAGGCGTATTCAAAGTTTATAATTTACATCATTACGTTAATGACATTTTTGAATACTACTAAAGAGCATTATTTTCTAAATTTGGATGAAAACTTTAGAAAATATTTCTGGGAATACTTCCATACGAAAATATTTGTCAGGCGCATACAAAAACAATTATATGCTATACATAACTATCATATAAATATATCCATTAAATCGAACTTGAAAAAAATAATTATAATTTGAAACTTTTTATGCTTTCGATAAGTGACGAAATCATTTATGTTTTGTAGCTTTGATTTAAAAGTCTTTGTATTGTTTTTAAAAACATACTAACTTATTTATAAGTCTTGTTATAAGAGTCCCGTTTGAACCCTTTAAAGTAAAAATACTTTTGAAAGTTATAATTATTTTCAAATTAAATAGACACGAGTAGTGTCACTAGAAAGTTAATGTGAGCTATTTTTGAATTTTGATTAAATTTTGAAACAAAAAAAATCTACGCCTGAGCATGCCCGGCCGGGTAAATAATGAAAAAGCTTAATTGTTATTTTTAGAGATAAACGTATTACAGCAATCTAATTCTTAGGAGCCAGCCTTTGTAGTGACTTCGTTTCATTTCTAAGAATTTATTTTAATAAGAAATTTTTTCCAGAAATTTGCAGGTAGAATTCACCGTCTGTGAACATGAAACGGTGAAAGTTGGCTCTAGGTACTATAAAGGCTAGTACTTCAGGATACCAAAGTCGTACCTAATTTATATTTAATGTAATGGGGTCTCTTGGCCAAATTGTTTTCACACCGTAAACTCGTTCACGTACCCTAAACGTACCAAAACAATTCGACCGTATATGTCTATTTGAGTTTAAAAAAACGAGTGCATAAACGAATACGGGACGTTGTATCTGGATTGCCATTATTTCTCCAATAATTTTAATTGTATAGTATCCAGATTCTAGTAATTAAGGCTCTGCTAAGTAACTTTTAAACAAACCAGTCTAATAATGGAAAGGGCAGCCTTACCATTCTGATAGGGTTTTGAAATGGGAGGTGCGGGGGAGTCAATTTTGCTCTTTAGAAACAAAACAAGTACCTAATAAATATAGATCTATAGTCTTCTCTCCTAATATCATATAGAAGAAAAACACCTTATTGAAATGTCGGCAACCAGAGACATTTATAATTGAATTTTCTTGCTTCTGTCTTGCCTTGAAATTGTTTGCATCAAATTGGGTTCCTTGAGGAAACATATCTGGCTCGTCACCTTAGTATATATACCCATTCCATTCCATTGTCAAGTAGGTGATGGATTGACATTGACAACAGGATTTTGAAAAGTTAGTCCAAGTATCCACGAACCTCCGCTCAAGTTAAGTTACAAATTTGAAGAAACTTTTCCATGCTACCTATAGAAATTCAATGTCGCTGAACAAGCAAATCATAATATTCATTCCTTCAGATCTCGTACTTTATTTCGTAGTACCTAACAAAAATCTTTGCTCAGTTGAAGTTTCTCACTCACATCCCATTGTATGGCATAATTTTGTAATTTCAAAGCTTCATTAGAAATCCCATTAGGAATACGATAGCATTAAAGTTTATGGATAAAGGAAAAGGGTAAGCCTACAATTAATTCTGAAAAACAGAACGCAAGAAGATAGGATAACCGAAGTTATTCCATTTGCCTTCTCTGCTTTTGATTCAATTTCATTAAATGTTATAGTAAAAACGAAGCAAATTTATTATTGCGAATCTCCAAATTACTTCATTTTTACTCATTAACTACACAATGCAGTAATATTTTGCACTTCCATTAAACTCATTAATTTTACTAAAAGTCTGGCTTTTTTTGTACCTCTATGATTTTAAGACTTTTTCCAAAGCCAGAAAAGAGAACCTACCTATATTTTTATAATTCAACCATACCCATATCCACCATATGTGTAAGTTAGTTAGATTGAGTGGAAAAAACACCTTTTATTGTTTCCAATATCTCATCCAAGTGCACATAATCATAATCTCAGAATCAAAACTTGACAGCAATGTTCATTGATTTATATTCGGTTGGCAAACTCCTCCTGAATAAGCGAGAGAAACAAAACAAGATTAGGGAAATATTGCGTTGTCAGTAATGTATTATTTTTATTATACTTTATATCATAATAGGAAAGTGTATTCGACTCTGTTGACTTTGTAAGTTTGAAAAGATCGATTTTTGATTTTGTTTGTTTCTATACCTGACTGGTTGAATAATACATTAGGAGCAGTCAGTTATTACGAATGCTTTTTGTCATTGTTTTATATAGCATTGAAACAGAAAAAGAAAGCACATTTGATACAAATCAAAGCTTGAGTTTGGATTTCAGTCTGCATTTCATTCTTCTAAATTCTTTAGAAAATATGACCTTAATTGAGAAAATGTCAAAACTATGAGGATTCAGCATGCATTCACGTGAAAGCAAGATGTTTATTTGTTATTTGATTCAATTTGAACATATTATTTTTATATCTGTCTCACAAAAAAACCATATTTTTCAAAAGGTTAATATTTAATGAAATAGTGTTTTTGTCTTTAAGAAGAGATGCTCAATTAAATTCGACTTGGTACATCTTATATACTCCATCAATTTCACTATTGTTTACTTCTTTGTACCTCTTCTTCTTCTGATTTTTTTTCATGGACATAAATCCTTTAATAATAGAAAGGGAAATCTTTTATTAAAAGCCATTAGCCTGAACTTAACGAAATATTCTCTAGAGACAACCCCGTTCTTCTGTACTGTTGTATGTGTAGGACTAAGGGATTATTGATTTATATTAAGAGTTTGGAGAAGAAAAGCAATTTTTATAAACTTGACTCATCTTATCTAGGTGGGAATATTACTTGGAAAATACTATGGAGCTGGAAACTCTATAAGGATTCTATTTTGTATCCTTTTATTGTACGACAGGTTGTTAGTAAATCCTGGAAATCAGTGCATAAAGTCCTTGAGTCCTTTGGAACTTTCTCTGACTAAAGTGAGTTGAGAATGCAATGTATTGGGTACATAGGAGATGACTGAGGGTGTATTTAATGCAAATCTGTGATCATCCTTTTGTATAGCAAATAAAGCTGTAACTTGAACTGGCCAGCATAATAGTATATAGTTTAATTTAACAAAGCAATAATTGCTGTTCGTTAGCAAATGCGTTTGTAATTGAAAACAAACTTTTTTGTAATTTTAATAAATCTTTGTGTGCGTACTTTGTCGTTTTGTAATTGTAATTTACTGAGACAAATGAAGCTAATGGGAACTAACAGCTTGAAACAAATTGAATTAATTCAGTGTGTACTTGGCTATATGGCTGTATAAAGTACAACATTATCTATGGGGCAGTGAGGCAAGAGAGTGAGGCAAATATGCTAATATTTATAGGCTTGAGAGTTCCTGGGTTCAGTTTATAATGCCATAAATCATTGCAAACTACTCAGAGGAGCAGTCACAATAGAATAGAACAACTAAAAAGTCCGTGGTATGGAGGTCCGA
>JAQGAA010002713.1:0-12121 GCA_034696425.1 Isotoma viridis | reverse complement strand
CCAAGATTGATTGTTTGTAAATAAATTTTGAATTACTTAAACTATTATATTTTAAATGTTTGCTACGTATTTTTGGTCTAATTAAAAATAATAATAAATAATTTAAAAAATGTTCGAAACTCTATAAAATAAAGGAAACGTAAGCTTTATTTGCAGAGATTTTTATTATTTGGCAAATATCATTTTGAATCATAGATAAATATTACAGGATTTATAAAATTGTTTTTCAATTTTTTTAAAATTCCGTTTTGGATTATGTCGTGACGTAATACGATGTCATAGTTCATAAAAAAAGCATTTCTCTCCAAATTAAAAATTTGTATGTGAATGACCGCAAATTTCAATGTTCACAATGAAATTAAATTTAATGTTTTTGCCAAATTATCAAAATTCCTTTACTTATATGGTAATCTGTAAAAACTCTCAAAACTTGTTTTAATGAATTGTAAAATTTTTAAAACGGTTAGTGCGTAGAGAAATGTCTGACAGAAATAATTATTATCTTTTTGATAAATATCTTATTGAGTAAAGCACAAGCAAAATTGAATAACATTGAATAAAGAATAAAAAACAGATGATTGATTGAATTTATTTTATTCTGTCACCAATGAACCAATAATGTGATAACGGAACTCTATTTTATTTCTTATTCATAAATCATTTGAAAAATAATTTTTAATTTATTGAGAAAGTTTTATTTTACTTTGTGTAACTAAAAATAAAATAAATTTGAAGATATTTTTTGAATTCAAACTCTTATTCATCTATTGTGTACAAAAATGAATTCTAAATATTATACTATCAAATTAGTCTGACATTGAAGCTGATCAAAATAGCCCGTAATAAATTACATGATATCAAAATCTGAGTTTTGTATTCATTCAGTTGTTAAAACAAACCGTTTAACCATATAGCGATGGATGAAAGTTTCATGAGAGAGACATACAGACTTTGTGGTTTCACCGCGAAACCCCAAAGTCTCTCTGTCTCTTCTCCTAATTTCTGAAAATTCTAAAAAAAATTAACATTTTTTTGAAATTTCCGATTTGCCCCATTAACGAACTTGACCTTCCTTTTGACCTCATGAATCCATTTCTAAAATCAGATTTCAAAAAAATTGATCCGTTGAAAGTTAGAGTGCCAGAATTTTGGAACATTAACAAGTAACGCAAATAAGCTTTTAAACTTGTGTCTAAATGGATAAGCCGATGAGAATACACGATGATGAACTATTCCATCCTCAAGATAAAATGCACCACCGAGTGGATACCAGACACTGTTCACCGTCCAAAGGCTGAGGCTGAAGGCTATCCTAATATCTTTCAAAAAATGATAAGGTTAGTTATTCGTTGAGTAACAGAGGATTTGAGATCAATTATTAATAATCAATTAATTATCGTATGAAAATCCTCATGGCATAAGAGAACAATTAGAAAATTCTTAGCAAATATTTCAAAACAGCATATTTCTTACTTGATTAATGTTTCATGAAATAAAGGAAATTTAAATCAGATTTTAAACATTTTTTTAAAAAGTTCACTCGAGAATTTTGTATTTTGCTAGAAGCCGGTAATTCACTTTCTCATTTTATTTTTGATCTAGGGTGGTAAGCAAAGCAAAATATTGAAATTTCTGCATTCTAAATAGTTGCAAAGTTTAAAATGTTCCAAAACTTATGAATCGTTTAGGATTTCAAGAATAGTACAAGATTTTAATTCAGAAATATAAAAATGTATTAGTTCAGCTAAACAAGGAATGAACTCACAAACTATAAGGAATAAAAACGTTTTAAACGGGAAAACATCGCATCATTTATAGGATTTCAAATGCCGAATTCTAACATTATGTCGAAGTGTATGAATTGGGCTAGCGGAAATTACGTCCCCTACCGTCCATCCCTTCACTATACGTCCTCGCCACCCTTCCTTCCGAAAATGTTGCTCCGTTAATTAAAATTTACCTTAAAACAAAGGCAGCGATTTTTATGTGAAACACGTTTCTAATATTTAAATTGCGTTAATTAATAAACTATTTGCAGTTTTAAGTTCAGGGAATGTACGGTGGGGGACGTAATGTTCACTGTTTAATTATCCTTCATCAATTGTATTTTACATTACGGAGATGGAAATCGTATTGACATTAACAAGTAGAAGTTCTGCAACTTAATTTAATAAAACATATTTTTACTTGTAATTCGTGAAAAATGTTTTCTCCAGCTATTTCAAACACTTCAAGATGATTCCAACTTGTTCAAAATTAATTTAAATTTTATTAATAAATTTATCTTTAGAAAAGTGGACTCAATCGATACAAACTTCAAAATAAAATTTGGAAAGTGATGATGTCTATGACGGAGGGATGTTTTTACCTAACAGAGAATTTTTGAGACGTTTAAACGAAGTGTACTTTACCGAGGATAAGCCACACCCGAAACCCCAAACATACTTGAATTGTATTGGAAATACTATATTATAAGGTTTAGATTAGGTACAATGTGTATTGTAACATAAGGAAGGAGAGAGAGGGATGGAAATAAGAGATGCTTGGGTAGAAGCGGAGGTAAAGAGATAAGGATCGTCAGTTGGGGTTTGGTGGTTGTTGAAGAAGATTGGAAATAAAACGGAGTCCAGGGAACTCTTAGTATAAGATTATATTTGTGTCTGTGGTATCTCCTCTTTGGCATTCTCATCCACCTTCACTGGTGTCATATTACATCCCAAAGGACCATCATCCCTTAAAATACTAGATGCACTACCCTGGAGCAAAGTCGAAAGCGTTACGGGAAGGTCGTAAAGTTGCATCAGGTTATCATATAATAGTGTATTAAGGGGGCATAAACGTCATAACGTTCTTCTGCTCTAAAGAAAGAAAGACGACCAAATCGACTCTTTGAAGAAATTGTCGACCAACGGGAACTGCATGAAAGAAGAAGCTTCGATTTTTAATTCCAATGATACATACAAGCTGGGGCCAATATTTACGTTCATAAATATTGGATTTCCGAAAAACATCAATACTATGTGTTTTGGATGAAAAACAAATTTTTGGCAGAGGACAGCTGCGTTGATGACCCGCATTTGTCTATCAGCGCATTTGAACTCCCTTAACTGTTTTTAATTCTCCAAAAAATGGTTTTTGAAATAGAACTAACTCCTTTCCGAGAGTTAGTTTCAATACTGGCCAAATCAAAAGATGCCAATATAACCAACAAAGATGACCCACAGTTTTAGAGCAAGGAGTTTACTGAGTTAGTTTCTTTAGAAACACTTCACATTCGTCTCTTCCGAGAAAAAAATGGAACGTAAACGATACGCTGGTGGTCCCCACGTCCAAGACAGCTTGGCCAAGCTACATGGAGTGGCCCAAGCATCTCAACTCCCTTGGGCATAGCAAGGGATATTCTAACCTTGCTGAAAGGATACCTGCAAAAAATTGACGAGGTGGAAAAACAAAATCTTAACAATGTCAGGAAGGCATCCAATAACATGGACGAAGTTGTCTGAAATTTCATGAATGCTTAGTTATGAAGACAAAGCAAAAAACATACCAATAACTTTAATATTGATGGTAGTAGCAGCATGTTTTTTATAGTCTGCACTGAATCATTTATGGTGAGTGAAATAAGAGAGGGGGTGATGGTGGTGCTTTCCTCGACTTCGTGTTTTTACCTTATATGTTTCCTTTAATATTAAAGATTTGTTATACACATACCGTGTCGTACTCATCGTCCTTATTTATTAATGGTACCGTTAATTTTTTAAAGTAGTAACAACAGGATGTAAAGTGTTGTTTATAACTAAAATGCTTTATTTAATGGTTATTGATAACTGAAAAACTGATTAGATTATAGCTTTATTGAAATCAAAAGATTCTGTAAAGATCAGTACATTTTTTAAAATGTCCTTACGAATGATCTCTCTACGGTTCGTGACGTTCTGCCTAAAGCTACAGAATTAGATCGAAATCACGAACTTTGAACTTATTTCCAACTTTTAAACTCATTCTAGAACAATACAGTAAAATACACAAAGCTTTGTCAACCTTTCCTTATATATGCAGCTAAATGTATGTAAATCTTTTGTATGCAACGCTCAATTCATTTAATTCTAGTTAATGGATTTGATATTGATAATAAATGATACGTAAATCATAATAACTAAAATATGTTCCCACAACTAAACTTTCCCTTTACTTGGATGTTAACTTTAAATTACTCCAATAAGCCATCAGAAAAATAGAACAACAAGATGATGCAATAACCAAACAAATCAAAGTGACCCATGGTGGGCAAACTATCAACTACAATCCTGGAAAAACTCGAAACAGAAACTTACGATTACGGAAAAGATACAAAGACTTTATTTTAATCTTATTTTTAATTAGCAGAGAGAGAGACAATTTGCATTTTAACTTTACATAAAAATAATATTTTCATGGGGACGCTTATTTTAAAGAATTACATTCTAAACGGTGACGAAAATAAAAAAGATAAAGAAACGGAAGAAACAAGAAGCGGAACAAAAAAAAATTCTTTTGAAGAAGAAGTG
Organism: Isotoma viridis; assembly: GCA_034696425.1. NCBI lineage: Eukaryota > Metazoa > Arthropoda > Collembola > Entomobryomorpha > Isotomidae > Isotoma > Isotoma viridis. Next base: position 7,574 of record JAQGAA010002713.1, on the reverse strand, counting down.
AAACGAGAAGGAAAACGACAGGAAGCGGAAAAAAAATTAAAAAGAGCTGCAAATGCAAGGCCGAAGAAGAGCTATTTTACTATTACTATTTTAATATTTACGTATTTGACTCTTGAAGAAAGTTTCAAAAAACCAAAAAAACTACTTGATAATAAATACAATACAAAAAAAATACATCGAAAACAAATTCAGAGAAAAAATGGGCATAGAAACCCCATTCGTTTTTCTTATCTCCAAAGCTGAGACTCTTGTTTGCTCTTATGGAGAGCTCATTTTTTTTGTCCAGCTGGTTTTACAGATAGAAACCAATTCTCTATACCAAATCTCTTTTTGTTAGAAGCTTAAAAAGACCCTAATTTTAATGATAAATGGAATATTTATTACTGGTCACATGATGTCTGTGGTTTATGGATAAGTAACAATTATTTAATTTAGTCATGCCTTCCCGTAAAATTCCAAATAAAAGTATTTCTTTTAATATTTTGTCTTAATAGTTATCAATGTATTAGTATCATTATTAAAGTAAATTTTAATTTACCACATTATTAGGTCGTTCAAACTCCTTATTCGACAATTATTCTACTTGTTTGAAACTATAAATGGAAAGATTAATTGACTGTAAATTACTTGCAGATAAAGGGCTGTAGTAAAGTATTCTTGTGCATCTCCATAAACTGCTGCTTAGAAAAGCGTTTTGCCCTGTGCCTTTAGGTTTAATTTGTGTTAATTTTAATTTTTAAATATTTTACTGAATCAAGTTTATCTTATTTAAATAGGTATACCTTGTGACATCTAATTAAGTATCCAAGAGATAAACTAAGTGATTTTTTGCGAAAATGTTTAGAACTGTACGCATCCCGAATATATTCATATGATGTTCTGATTAGTTTAAGACCCGAAGTAGTATTTGCCCTAGTTTTATTTAATATGACCATAACAACTGCAGAAATAATTCAATCAGGATCGCTTCTATACCATTTAATGTCTTTTACTACCCCTGTAGATCCGTTTGTAATTTGACCTTTAAAGTCCTAATTGTGTCATAACAAGGAACGCTGGTTTAAGTATAAGTATTACCATACCAGCCCACCAGAAGGAGATAACGGTGAGCAATTTTCTATAAAAATCCAGCTTTAAACGCTAAAGAGATAAATATCAAAATTAGCTAGGGTCGAGTCACAGATCATGCTTGAAATTGTTTCTTGTTTATATGGAGTTATGCCAAATCAATTTTGCTAGAAAGGCTATGAAAGTAACCGACATTCCATCTACTGGCACAAGTAATTTACATTCATGAAGCCTTCAAGACATGACGGCCTAGCAGGTCTGCTTACCTGTCCCGCGCCTGGATGTATGTCTTAACATGTTATTTATGTAGTCAAATAATTCCAAATATTAAAGAGGATAAGGGGATTTATATTTTATTTGCATACGGAATCGTTTAAAATACTTAGCATTTCACGTGATTACGTCACTAATCTAAGAATTATATTTTTCTTTCGCACCAGTAATATGTAACTGAATACTTTTAAAAGTCCATGTTGTGAGCAAATTTTAATTTGCTTTATTCATAACCATAAGACTTATAAGCCGAGAATAAAAACTACAACAAAACAGGTAAAAGTTATACTGTCAAAGATATAGATCGCATGTTTTCAGAATATGACGTGTATTAAATTAAACCGAGACGAATGTAGTTAACAAAGAGAGCCACTACCGACAACTATCTTCATCATTGGGAAAAACATATATATAAGTACACGATATATAATATTACAAAATCTAACGAAGACTAAGTTTTTCAATGCAATCTTTTATCTAGCTTACTAACTATACTACCAGATATGTATAAATATTATATGGTTGATTTGTGTTTTAATAACTTTTCGTACTTTTAATTATTTTTTTTCATAGTGAAGTCAAAACTAGGAATTATAACCTTAACTAAAGGTTTGGAAGCATGTCAGTCTACAAAGTCGTTCACAGTTTAAAAAACTATAAGGATTAAAATACATTTTTATGAACATTTCGACATACCTACTCCAAAATATTCAACAAAGTATTGTTGTTTACACAAATGAAAGTCAGTAATTATTATTTGGACGCTTGTAGTTAAACGGAAGGGGTTCCAAACTTGTATGCACAAACCCTACTGCCTATATATTTATTTACTATATTTAAAAAAACGCTCGATCAAAATGCTCGTCCACTTTCACAGGATCCGATAGTCCGTAAACCTTTTGACGAATGTAGAGACTGTTTCAAAGAAAGAGTCGATCCCGTAACTATTTGATTGACATGGAAGTAAGTTTACAAGATGTGAAACAAACAACAACAGAAGAACTTTTAAACAACACCCAAAGCATATTGAAAAAGTTAAAAAAAGAGAACAAAAAGGCACCAGTAGTAAGTTTTTTGTTATTTTACATTAAAAGTACATTAGTATTAATATACTCTATTGAACTTTTGTTTACAGAAATCAAAAATAGAGATTGATCGAGCATGGAGGAATTATACTGATAAATTTTTTGAACAAATAACGCAATGGAGAGAACTTAGAAGGAAAACAAAATTATTTAAAACCGTCATCACCACCAATAAATCGATAATTAATAAAAGAAAAAAGACCAACCGTAAGTAATTGCGATGGGAACTCTAACTATGAATAAGTATCTATTACGTTTATGGCTCAAAATTTTCAATATTTAATTGGGCTCTCTTGAGGGCAACGTAACATAAATTTTTTAATTTTAGACAATTTACAATGTGCAAAGCTTTGCTATTTGTAAGATACCGCTACGAAAGAGACAGTTTATACGAGCCATTGAGTAACCTATGCATTTCTTGCATTTTTTGCACTTTCTTGCACTTTCATGCAGTGAGTGCACAAAAGACCTTTCTTGCGCAAGAAACGAAACCCTCATAAGGTATAATTGAAATAGTCGAGGAATGTAAGGTTTAGCTTTTCCAGCTCTCCAATCCCCATTGGATTGCTTGATAAAAAATTTGGCTTTCCGTTAAGCGTGATGTTAGAAAGGAGATCTTAAATTCTGTTGTAACTTGAGTGTATTTAAAATGGTTTTAGTCATTTTTATGATTAATGAAAAGTTGACCCAGCTGCTAGAGATATTGGTTGACAGTTTGTAAATTGGCTTTTGAATACGAAAGATTGCTAAGATTCAAGATGTAAATGAGCTGAGCTGATCTGATCAGCCACAAAGAAATCTAACTACTACTTGTCAGATTATTATAATGATGGAACCTCTGAAAATAAAAAATTATTTTTACTCCGTCAAAAAATCTCAAAAATTCCCAAATGACCGAGTGATTTCTTATGTTGCCCAATAAAATTTTCGCAGCAACCAAGTACTCTGCTACGCAAGAATTTCGACCCGCGTATAAAATATTTAATGTTAGTAGCTGCAGGTGCTTTTGGTTTAGCTTGTTAAAAGGATGATACTTTAGACTCGTACAAGTCGTCAAAAAGTGAAATAGAAAGACGAAACTGGAAAAAATTAATTGCAATCGAAAGGCTTGCATTTAAAATTAAGGTATTAAGAAAAAGTATCCATTGTCTGCGAAAATCACAAAACGAATGAAATAGTGCCCAAAGGCCAAAGGAAAACTTTCCAGCCACGACCCATTCGAAGTATGTCAAAGCATTATTGAGCAACCAAATGTCAAGCCTAGAAGTAAGGTTTCTTTTGTGATTAATGATAAAGCAAAACGAGTCGTTTATAAAAAAACTCTTACAAAATATGCAAAAAATGTTTCACTTGCTGTTGAGGTTTTGAATAAGCCCCAAAATGAAGTGGTAAGAAGGTTGAGAAGGTTAGCACTTGAAAATTAAGTCTTTTAAGTGGAAGTGAGGAGATACTATCTGCAGAAGAAGGAGGAGGTTTCAAAGTCAGTCCAGAAAATAATCCAAACATCGGGGTTGCTCAAAATATTTATAGATCAGTGGAAGATTGTTATCAATTGCAACTGGACGTTTTATCTTTGTACGCCAAACTGTACAGAAATATTCTAATTTGCAATCTCCACCACAGTAAGCTCTTAAGGTAAAAACTCTTTTTCTTACTAGAGGGTAACAACCATTACCAGAAATTTATGGATAATTTATAATTTAAATATATATATCACCTAGTAAAATGTTTAAGCAATTTGTCTTTTATAATTTATTTATATTTCCTATTGTTGAAATTACATGTCCTGGAGAAAAAGATTGAGAGAAATGAAAGAGAAAGAGAAATGTGTTTATTAGCTCACTCCCATGTGTGCAGTAAAACACTACAACCTTTTGGTTTTGGCTTCTTGCTGTTTGGTTCGCAAATCGTTCTTGAATTACTCTAGGTTATTAATTTTCAAAAACGGTTATGGTTTCTATGATCTAGCCATCAGATGCAACCTTAACGTCATTGAATCGGTTATGAAAGACTCTTCGTTTGAGGATTATCTTGTATATGTTGGTCTGGGCCGGGTCTTAAGCCGGGATGAATTTGCAGAAGTTCTGGTTGGGGTCGATCGAAGTGGATGGTGGGTTAAGTTTGTTATTACTTCCAATAATTCTACGTATCTTGTAGTATTATGTAGAATTTTTGTATCTTAAGTGTGCCCTAGTTAAGTTGCCAAAACGTTTTACTGTTTTTTACAAACCTATATAAATTAAAAGTATGGCTATTACCATTATTATTAGTATTATTTTGTTTGGGCAATGCAAAAGCCCGATGAATTTAGAAAAATAATATTTTCAAAGACTTAAATCAGAACAATTACTTTTCCACATGTATATGCAACTAATATATGATGACAAGAATAAAAAAGGAAAAATTGTTATTCAGAAACAAAATTCTATAATTATTTTGGAAAAAAAATTTGATGGCATGAAAAGTAATTGCGTAAAGATAAGTACATTTATTAGAGTTTGAAAGTACTTTCGAAACATTATGAATGGCTTTTTAATAGCCAAGCTTTAAATGTCTTAGATGAGAATGAGTATATATGTGTGTGAGAAAAAAATTAAGTGAAGTTTTGTATTTGTGGTTTGTGTTAAGAAATTTTAATATAAATTGTATTAGTAAATTTGAGAATTAATGAAGATACGAGATATTTAATTATGTCGGTGTTTTATTATTAATTTAATTTTTGAAAGGAAATATCATTTGGGAAATTTTAAACAAATTTGCCAATAGTTTGTTTAAAACTTGGTAATAATTGCCAATTTTTAATTTCAATTTAACGTTCACAAATTTTAATAATTAAATTCGATATCCACGATGAAATATACTAAGTAGTCGCAGCACATAAGGAAAATAGAAAATCCGAGAACTTTGTCTATAAATTAGCGGTTAAAAATGCAAAACTGTGTCGTCCAAGACAAAATTCCATGATAAGAAGCCATAGGAACAACAACGTCAATACTACCACAGTAATGTCATGGACTATATTAAGAAAGATATAATCCATTCTATAAAAGCAATCAAAATACAAGGGTATGATAGTTTATAGAGATAAAATCCACACATGTGAGAACATCATGAGAACCAAATCAATTAAGAGTCAACACAAAGAGTTGATAAATGTTGTTACCCCTAATAAGCAATTATTTTTAACCAGAGCTAAGCATAGAAAGCTAGTAATGATAAAAGAGTTGGTGTCCGCTCCTGATTTTGGATACAAGAATTCTGTGTCGATAAATCTCGATAAGAAAATAAATTACCTTAATCTATTTTCCAAGAAAAGAAGCTAAAGCAAAGTCAAGCTCAATTGAGCTCTACCACCACTGTCCCAGAAGGACAGTGTGAACAAAAACGATAATTGTCAGAGACAGTTTAAGAACAGTAATTTATTTATGAGGGCAGGACCTCAACTTCGAGGAATAGAAAAGGAAAGTAAACCCAAGAAAAGGGATTCTTAACCGGCAAAAGGTGGTTCTTAAGAGCTGCAAGAATCTCCCGTTGTTTAGGGCCGTTCAAATCTCGATTCCCCAGAAAACCCCACCAACCAATTACACAGGGGACGCTGAGAGTAGAAGGAGGAGAAACTGCCAATAGTAGGTGGTCGAAGAGAGAAATCGGGGCTCTTATCTCCCTAAACCCAGATTAAAACAACCTAAAGATTTGAAAGACCTGTTGAATTTTTCCTTTTTAAGTTTGATTAATAATTGAAAGTTCACTCAAATTAAAATCTAATCCTCTAGAAATTGAGCCCAGTGATTAGAGATAATTAATAGTCTGATTAAGAAGTTATATCGAGATAAATTATCAATAATATCCATAAATCCCATAAGTTTGACTCGCTATATTCCACTTCCCACATTCCTCCAGAATATTGAAAATATCCCTTAAATTGTTACAACACAGTAAGAACTAGATAAATAATAACACTTGATAACTATCCACAAAAACAAACTGAGAACAAAACTAATTCGGTTAAACAAATTCAAGGTGCAAACAACTTTGTCCCCGAAGCAGACATAGTTATAATTGCAAGTTTAAGTTCAAAAATTTTCAATTGTCAATTTGTAAAACCGATATAATTAAATGAAACACCAGAATTGGCCCTTAAAGTATCGAAATAAAATCCTCCAACTAATATATTAAAGCGAGTTCACATCCCTAGCCAGTTTCTGTGATAATATAACACAGCATGGGGATAGAAATAATAAGATATATACCAAAGAAATTCCTTAGTGATGAGTCAAGGAATTGATGAAAGGTCCATAGAAAATTATTCAGATATAGGACAAACATGATAGCCAATGAATAAGTATCAACCAAATTGACGGATAGATTCCTTTGACTCAAAGAGTCCTTGTAAAGAAGGAAGAGTACCTTTTTTATGAATGGAGTGTTGTTTTATGGTATGGTAATTAAGCCACTTACTTTTAGTTTAATTGCCCATTGAACAGAAAATATAGAAATTTTAAATATGAACACCAAAAGAAAAGTTCGTAAAGTAAGGTATTCATAAAATTGGATTAGAAAAGGATTCTTAAGTTTTACAATAAGGTAGTGTTTTGGATATATATATGAAATCTCAATAAACGAATTTTGGTCCTCTTTTGATGAAACACTCTGAAATTCTAGAAATCTTTTGCTAAATAAATAAACAAATTAGGGTCCACTTGTTAGATGATTGACACATTAGTGACAGAATAACGACAATATCTCTAGCCTTGATAAACGGGAGGATCTAGTTCATGAATGAAATTGGAAATTGGAATTCTTCTTTGACCTCCAATCATAAAATAAAAAGATAAATTGCAAATTGAATTAGAACAGCACTATCCCACTGACTAACTGAATGTTAAACTAGTATCGAAAACTAAAGGATACATCTTATAAAGCTGACCTTGCTTATTATTAAAAAGGAAAATAAGATCATAACAAATATTATACCGGAATTTAGTTTAATTTAATGCCTTTAATAAGATTGTAATCTGAATTTAAACAAGCTCAGGACTTTTAAAAACACCTATTATTTGTCTTACAAGTCAGTAAAGGATGATGTACCACTACTTCTACATATTTAAAATTATTAAGATGATTGGCGATTTTTAGGCACATGAAGGG
>JAQGAA010002712.1:0-12124 GCA_034696425.1 Isotoma viridis | reverse complement strand
TTGCCCCCCCCCCCCCCCCATTACTTATAATAATATACCCAAGGTGTTAAAACTTGGCATTTAATTTCATATTTATCTGAAGATTGGCTAAAAGTCAATCGACCTAATGAGTCGTCTGTAAAATAAACTCAATATTATTAATACTACCTATGCTACCTAATTACCTATGCGGAATTAATGATGGAAATGTTAACATTTTCAAAGAATCAAGGGGATCAGAAACCCCAACCACCGTAATATTTCAATCTGATCGCGTTTCAATGATACTTCTTGTTCTCGTTCCCCATAAGCAAGCAAACAAGCGTAGAATGCGTAGTCCTAATCGTAGATTCCGCAGTAAAAAACAGCCAACCCGGCAATTCAATCCCTGTTTACTTCTCTGTATAAAATAGTTTATTAATTTTGTATTGTCTTCTACTTCATTCGAAATAATACGACTTTGATCAAAATAACTCGTTCTTATCTTTTGAACTTTTCAATTCTCATACTGTGTCTCTATTCTCTATTTACCGTTTTTCCAAATAAATTAGATATTGTTGTCCATCTGTTATGTTCTAATTATATTCTTCACTTTCTTTGCAATTCTTCAAACTTCGTGTTTGTACTTTTTCAAAGCCTTGAAATATACAGAGATCGTAGCTTTGTACTTTAATATTTTAAACTGTTTTAGACCTAACTAAAATTTAAAGGGACAAAAACAATCAATTATGGCAGAAGAGACGAAAACTCCAGGTTTGTAAACATTTAATTCCAAATTCATAAAATTAATTACTAATTCATAATTACTAATGTGAAATTATTTCATTTCCAATTTTGCATTTTAAAGACTCTTTGTGTTTGTTTTTTTTTAAAGTTTTTGATATATCTATAAGCAAAAATCAATAATTGAAAACAATTCACAATTAGGTTTTAAGGGTTTGTGAATTATGAATTATGTGAAGTCATCATCAATTGCATTGAGAATTCAGAAAATAAATATAATGTGTAATGAGCTAATTTGCGTTCTATATTTTGTATCTATGAATCAAAATGTCAATTGAATATTAATATAAATTTTCAGATTGGCGACTAAAAATGTCCCAGTTTTACGAAGACACCCTTCAGACCGAAGACCATAAACCTTGTGCTGGGCTGAGAAAAGAATTAAAAGCGTGTCTCCTTGAGAGTGACTGTGTCAAAGTGGTAGGTTCAATTCAATTCAATTCATGACACTCAGAATTATAAGCTGTCACATTTTAGTTTTTACTTTTTTAATGATCCATTTTTTATTTGTTCACTCACAGCATCATAAATCACCTAGAGAATGCCTCAGCATAACAGATGGAAGCGTTCATAAAGATTGTATGCTTCTTAGACAAACCTTCTTTGAATGCAAGAGATCCCTTGTAAGTTTAATTTTAACTAATCTTATATATTGTAGAAATACCTATTTTAATTAATTTAAAAATTATAGATTTTTGCAATCTGTTTGTATAGAAGCTTGAGTTTATACGAGAATATGGGAGAAATTATTTTGAGACAATTTCATAATTTAGGTTGACTTTTAAAAATTTATGTAAATTAAAAGAATAATGATTTAGAAGCTTTAATTTAGGACTATGATTCTATTCTATTAAATCAGGCAGTGAATGATAGGCCCATGTGTCAAAAAAAGTATAAACTTCATTAGCTCAAAAATATGTTAATGTTCTAATTTTGGGGACCGATCCATGAAGTTCAAGGAGAAGTTTTAGTATGCATGCCTGGGAAAATTAATTATTCTAATGCATTGCTATTTCGTTTTGTGTTAAATGTAGTTGGATACTCGACAAAGATTCCGAGGCCGGAAAGGATACTAGAAATTGTTTATTTCTGTTGATGTGAAGAATTGCCAGCCCGCAGCTCATCATTGTAATATTTTTTTTCGAAATTATAAATTATCTCTATTTAAAAAAGTCATATTTATGTATGTAACAACGTATACTTATACATATAACATATAGCTAGTGAACTTAGTGAAGTGATGGTTAAATATAGTAACAAATCACTTATTTACCGTAATATAGAGAGATAGTAATAATAATGGCTAATAATATAGTAAATGATACTCGTGCAAAATATATCTTTGACTGTGTTGTTTTTTTTTTAATTTTTACATGTCAATTATATCCACTGGATAAGATAATGATGTTGATGCTTGAGTTTCTTCCGAGTTTTCTGGATCTTGAAATTGCGTAGAAGGGTTAAATGGGCTACGAAATGAAGAATTAAAATAAAGTGTATCCTGGTCCATTTCAGGTGTAGGTGGATAGCATTCTAAATAGGGGTTTCCAATATAAGTCCTCGGAGTACATCTACATCCAGCCTCTCGTTTAGTCTCATCTAGAGATTCATAATACACACTGTGGACATAACACTCTGCATTTATTCCACAAGTTGATTGTTCACAGATCACAAAATCAGGAATTACAACTGGAATTTCAGTTGTGGGCAGGATATTCGGTCGGTGCTTTTGGGGAGTTGTTCTTGATTGTTGAGTCCGTGTAGTTGTTGTTTCAGTAGGAGGTGTTGTAAAGGAGCTTCCATGTGTAATTGGCCTGGTAGGCTTTTGAGAATGCAAGGAAGTTGGACGGGACGTGTCTTTAAAAAAGTTGAACACGGGTCTGTACGAAATTAAATCTTGAGGAATTGGTTGATGAATTGGACGATAAAATTTTTGATCAAAATCTGAAACTTTTTGTGCCGTTGTTGGCGATGTTATAGGCCGGGTTGGACGATGAGATGATGGACGCTTTGTAATTTTTTCCGTTATTATGTCATCAACTGGATACTCGGAAGGATTGAATGGTTTGTACTTCGATGTAGAATAAGTGTGTTTGTGGGTATGGGATTGTGATGGCCTAGTAATTGGCGTAGAATGAATGTTATGAAATGTTTGAAAGGGTGCGTACGTTGTTGTACCGTAGCGAATGTGGAATGGAATATATGGCGATTTGGTAGCTGGTTTTTTTGGTTTAAATGTTGAAGGGGCTCTTTGAGGATTTTTATTGTCTGTTTCGTATTTTGACGGAATAGAGTGCATCAACCATTCTAGGTCTTCTGGTCTATGGTGGTTTCCTTTAGGGGGCTTTTTTCTTATGACCTTGACATTGTGATGAAAGGATGATTCTGTTAAAAATATTTTAGACATCACTGGATAAATGATAGCAATTTGGGAATATTTTAAACTTTTAAGAATCAAGGGTTTTTTTTACGTTCCGACTTTGCTTACCAGTGCTTGGTGCTGATGGAACTAATGTGAAATGAATGAGCTCGTAAGTATTGTTGAAAGCGGCAGTGCAGACGTAAGTCCCAGGGATGTCCTGTTTCGGATAGTACCCACTGATAGGGTGATAAAACACGTTTTCATTTGGGACAAATAATAGATTCCCCTAGAAAAAAATAATTTCACTTTAAATGATTTTTTTAATGTTTAAATTTTGAAATTCAAACCCTTGGAAAATGTTAAGCTAAAATGACAAAGAGGCCATACGATTTTTAGAGTTTTGAACGTACACTGGTATCGGTATTTAGTATCAAATACAAAATTTATTTTGCATTTCAGAATTAAATAAAACTATAGTCGACAGTTTCAAAGAATCAATCGTTTTTCAGAATTCAACTTTAAGTATCATTTTTCATTCACTAAAAGCTAAAGGCATTGGTATTTCTTGTTTTTCAAATCACAGAAATTAACCGTAATACAAAAGTAAAATCGATTACTCATACAATTTGTTTGTGAATACCTTTTCAAGTTTTTGCAAAGTAACAGACGTTTTGGGGTTTGTGACACCACATGGAATTCTTGCCGCAGACCTGCTAAGGTCGTATTTCACAATTTCGCTTCCTTCGCGAATAAACAGCTTGTCTCCTATAGACAGAAGTTATTATTATTGCATGATTGATATTACTTTTCTTGTTTATGATTATTGTCTTCCTTTATGAAATTTATGACTTGACTTAATGTATTCTTGTATTCAATCAATGTATGTTAACCTACCTGGTACATATAAATGGTAATATGCTGATAGTGTTTTATATTTCAATCCAGTTTCTGGTGAAGCAGTCATACAATTATACCTGCCAGTATCATTTGTACTCAATCGCCTTTTACCAAGTGTCAAAGTTGCAACGTATTTCTTTGCTCCATTCATATCATCAATTGGTAAAACTTTTCCATCGGAACTAAGATTCTCAATTGTCATATTTGTTGAGAATTCCGGTTTCTGAAAAGCACAAAGAAGAATAAGTACTCAACAATAGTTTTATTTATCTTTTGTTATTTTGCATCTCTCTTAATAGTAGATTTTATTACCCCATCTCCACTATAAACCCATTCGGCAGGACCATGATCTGCAGTACATGTCAAAGTGAGACGGCTGTCTTTTCTAATATCTTCTCCTACGACCAAATCAGTAGATTGATATTCACCCATATTCATTCGGACAACCCAAACCTGATTTCCTTCTCGGACATCATATTCTTGGTGTACATTTGTCCTCACAGAATCCCAAAGTGGAGAGAGAGTATAAATCCTTTCCAATTGAAGACAAAATATTATCCAAACCACCAAGATAGTATAATGTGACCACATTTTATTATCGATCGCTTTGTCCTATCCAAAAAAAATATGTATGAAAAAATCAAAAATTATCAATTCATCGTGTTACACGATGAAAGACAAGAGGTAACTGACTATATCAACTTTGGGAAAGGTTTTCAACCTCAAGTTGCATTTTATATTTTTGCGTTTAAATAAGGAAAGATCACCCAGCTTGTTATGTATAATTTGTTAAAGACAGATTTTTACAGTAACTACAACTCAAAGCGGTAATCATCCTGTACAAGACGAGTGTGTTTAATAATGCTTTTGGTAGGTACATTTTGTTTGATGAAGAGCATGTGTTATCTTATTAAAGTAGTTGGTAATGAAGCTGACAAGTTTATAACACATTTTTATTCATTAGAACAAAAGCTGAAACCTTTGGGCTATGACGTTTAGCATGTAAAATTAAAACTTGATTGAAGTTTGCTTGTGAAAGGATACGGGATGCAAAAACTTGCCTTTCCTGGGTTCCTTTTAATCATTTGATTCCTGTCATTGACTCTTCGTTAAACGCTCTTTTTCTGTCTGTATAAAAATTACTTTAGGTAATTGTTATAATAATATTACAAAGGAAAAACTCATATATTTATTTATTGTGCTTTGTTTCAAGGATACAGGATTAATTTAATTTATAACAATTATCGTACATAACAAATGGCCTAGTTTTTAAGGTAAATATGTATGTTTTATATGTCTTCAAATGACCTGTAAAATAGTAATCGTTCTGCAAGGGCACCTGTTGCTGGCTCACATTCCCCTTTCGGGTTTTGAATAGTACCAATATGGCAGATGCAATTGGCTTTGTGGTTTTCTGCCTTACATCCAGCCATTGGACCACAAAGATTTCGTTTTCTGCAGACGTCCAAACACTTACCATTCATGCATTCTTCATTATTTCGACATTGTACATCTCTTCGACACTGTAGTCCTACTTTACATCCTTCTGTATCATTAGGCTCTCCGAAGAAACCAGGTAGACATACGCAGTATTCTTTTGAATCGTGAAACCTTTTGCAGTTGCTGTTAGGTCCACATTTTAACCTCTTCTCGTTTTCGCAACTGGAATTAGTAACGCGATGATTTGGCATCCAAGATTTCTGTTTGAATTAGAATTTAAGTTTTATGTTATGCTGTCTGTGCTTTGATTTTATATGGTTTATGATAAATGATTAATGCATTTTACTACTGACTTCCTTGCAATGAACATGAGGTGACCCATGGGGATATTCTTCAGGGCAGTAACAATATGGTACATGATCTTCGACCTTACACTTTGCGTCTCGGCCACATTGGGTGAAAAAGGGTTGGTATTCTGGCTCGCAAGGGTCAACGCATTTTTTACTTTTTTCATGACAAAGTTGCGAGACTGGACAATCATCATTTTTAGTACAGTTTCGCTCACAACCAATCCAAGGATTGCCTTCGAAATTAGAGATGCATTCACAAATAGCTATGTTCCCATCCCCAATGATGCAATTAGAATTTTTTCCACATGGGAAGCGGTTACAGGGACTCGAAGTTGAATTAGTAGTGCCATTAACTTCCACCTTTGTTACTTCATTGTTTGCTGTTTTATTCAGTAAAAATAATAGTGTTACAATTTGTGTATTTTATAATAATAATTATATGAGCAATTACAGCTCTATTTAAAGACATGCTTCATCAATCTATTGCTTACTTAGAAGACGGCATTCAATTGATGCAAGGCCTGTGTAATTTGCTGGGCAAGCACAGACAGATTTTCCGTCACTAGAAACAATTGAGATGGCGTTGATTCCGCAACTTTTTGCATCTGTTGTGGGTGGTACTTCTTGGCATTTTCCTAAGACGCAAGTGAAATTAGTCCCACACGAGGGTGAGCAAACATTAGTCTGGTTGACACTGATGAAAGTATTATTTGATTCTATCGAAGGGCCTGTAGTAGTTTCCGTTATTTCATTTCCGGATTCTTCAGATGCATCAGAATCATTTCTAAATTGGATTTGCTCTTCAATTGGGTAGCATTCAACGTCAGCATGGCCTGTTGTGTTTGGAGGACATTCACATAACGCTACTTGTTTTGTTTCGTTGAGACTTGCATTTTCAATAGTTTTGACCACACACTCGGCCTTTTCTCCACATGGGAAAGGTACGCAAGGGGACGAAGGTACTGTTTCATCTTTTGTGATGGCGGAAACACGATCGAGTTCGGGTATCGGGTAATTGATTTTGGCATAAATAGATTGGCAGTCTCGTCCATAGTAGCCCGTTGGACATCTTGTTTGGATTCTAGCACAAACTGCTTGCCTTCGAATCACTCGACATTGTGTGTTTGAAAATTGTTGGCAAGCTCCATCGCATGGATTGTGGCACCTGCCGTATCTGCAAGCTCTGTCGTATGCGCAGTGGTCGTCGATCTCGCATTCGGCACGACAGTGTGGGGGCTGACCATAATACCCGGGTTTGCAGCTGCATGAAGTATATCCGTTTCTGTAAAGACATACACTGTTTGGTCCTGAAACCATAAAAGGCAAAATAAATGTTTGATGAGGAATTGGATGGAAATAAATGCATTTTTTGCATTCGATTTTAATTTATGCGTACGAACTCAAAGTATAATTATTGAATCCAACAGTGGAATTGGAGAATATTTTTTTTAGGTACTTACCACAAGGGTTCCCATCGCAAGGATTCCTGGTATAACATCGGACGTACGGATCTCCTATAAAATTTAACGTATTATTATATTTTATCCTCTTTGAGATTAAAGAAATTTAATGGGTTTAAAAACTAATGTTTACCTGTATAACCAGGTGCACATGAACATCTTGCTGCTTCGCCGATTTTGTCGCAAACCGTATTAGATCCACATGGGGCTAATAATAAGCAATTAGGAAAATTACTTTATTACTCTATTTTCTATATAACATTTTTAAAGCGATAATATTAGGCTTACAGGGTTCACATGGATCGTTCAATCGATTTTGATGGCATGCTTGGTAAGGGTCTCCTAAGAAATCAATTAAATGGATTCAGTTTGAATCATTATGATGACTGGAAAAAAATTATTTCAAACCTCTATAGCCAGGTAAACAGTAGCAACGGGGTATGTGGTTTACAGTTTCACACTGAGTATTCCTGCCGCAAACAGTGGAACATGGAGATGAGCAACTGTAGCCGTTTGATTTTGCAATGCAAGCCTCATGGCTCCTGCAGTCATTATTTTTTTGGCAAGTCTGAGTCTGAATATTTTGTGGTCTATGTCCTTGTTCTTGTCCTTGTCCTTGTTCTTGTTCTTGTACTTAATGAACCAGGAATGATCAAATAATCATTAGCTCAAAGTAATTACATATGAAAATAATAATTGAAGGTATTTTTACCTGGTTTCAAAGTGTACTTTACAACTTGAAAGGAATCGTTATAACCAGCAGTACAAAGGTAAACTCCAGCAGGATCAAAGAAGTTTGAAATTTTAAGCTCGAATCCCTTAGCTGCATCGTATGTAATTGATTCATTTAGCGGGCATTGAACGAGTCCCTGAAATGTTATAGCTTAGCAATCAATTTAAGCTTATTGAGAAAGATTACTATCCCCTCACATTATAATCTTTGAAAAAAGATTGGCTTACATTAACTGATTTCTGTAAAGATACTGCAGCTTTTGGATGTGATACACTGCAAGGAATCGTCACTGATGAATCAGTTCGTCTATATTGGATTTCTTCTCCACCAGGGGATTTGAATAACCTTTGATCTGAATTATAAATACAAAGCTTGTATCTTATTTTTACTTTTTAAAGAATTTGATTTAGATGACCATTTATTATATTTTTAAGAAACCTTTTAATGGATAATTTTGTACTTTTTATATAAATATAGATAGAATTTCAAATAAGCAATTTTCAAATTTTGGATTTTAACAAAGTTTCTTGGCTGTCCTTCAATGTGCGTATAATGCATCAAAATGGTTGGGCAGACCAGAATTTTAGCTCGAGTATTTTACAATTACCTAATTTTTTCTGAAACTTTTGCATGGAAATGATAAGCGTTTTTCTTGAATTATACTCCACTTAAAAGTGTTAACTATGGGGCTCTAGGCTCTAAAGCGGAAAATGTGTTTAAGGATTATTATCAAGTACCTGCAACGTAAAGTCGGTAGAAGACTAAAAGATTTGGTTCCTGTAGACTCCTACAAGTATACTTTCCAGAATCCTCAGTCGCTATTGGTCTTGTAAATCCTAATGAAATGGAGGCTCTGAAAATAGGTGCAGGTTTCACCATTTGGATATGAATTTGTCCATCCGGTTGAGGGGGCTTTGAATTCGAGCTTGTATTTGTTGAGTATTCAGGCATTCCATCACCATTATATACCCACTGAACCGGATACGGTGCATCACATTCGAAAATTAATTTGCTGTTTGGTTGAAAATCTTCACCAACAATTATATCTGTATTGGGTGCCTTATTGATAATTTTTTCCGTTTCCCCTTCACCAACTTCATTCTTGGTTGTAATAATCCGACTTATCTCAACTATTCGTACATGAGGCAACTCAGTATTACGTAGATTAGCCCCAAATGTTGAACCGAAAAGGTACAAAATAAGTAGCAAAAATAACGTTTGGGCGATAAACTTGATATCCATTTTGGCTGCTGCGGACTCTCCGAGATCAAGTTGACAAATAAATGAAAAGGAAGTTGAAACCGAGGTTTACAACCTTACTCAATCAATATAGAAGCAGAAGTTTCATCGGATAGGAGTTTTTACTATCTACTGCTTTTACATAACATGGGTCACTCTTGCTTTTATTTGCCATCCGTTCATAGCGACAATAACATTTCGGAGTTAAGATTATTCAATCATGTCTTTATTATAATATTATCTTCGGTAGCATTCTGGTGTCTTGTCAAACAGGTTCTTTTCTTTGTAACTTAAGTACGTTTTACAGTTCCTGTCTACTTCTGCTTCCATGTCGATAACATCTCCCTCATTATGCTACCTGTTTGTTTAAGATAGATCTTCAGATAATATGTAAGGGTGCAATTCCTTTTTGCTTAACATTTTTACCTATATGAATTCTATCCATGTTTCTGACCCTTGACATTAGAGCTTTCAAAGCAAATCTCTGGAAAATGCTATAAAACAAAAAAAATTGTATGATCATTAAAACAATGAAAACCTAACATTCTTTAGCTTGATATATTAAAAGTTGCGTTCACCGACACCAAACACACATACATAGCCGAGGGTGAGAAAATACAATGGCAATTAGATAATAATATTATTATGGCCATAAATCAAGGTTGCAGTACTGAACCTGCCCTAATTGGGTTCAGTGTACCTCAACTTGAAACTGAATGGGAGTTTAAATTCATTTCATCTCATCTTCTGCCTACATGAAATATTTTAATTTATGCATAAACCAACCCGGTCATAATCTAAAATGTTTGTAAGCAGTAAGCAGTATAAGATATATGACAGCTATAACATTATGCAAATCCGAATACAACTTCAATAGCTGTCATACCATATTTATGATCAAATTTCGAGTTCTGGTTTTCTTTATGCATCCAAAAATTGAAATCGCAGTCTTTGCATTACATCAGTTTTAAATGGTTATGTTTATGTTTTTGCTTAAAAATACAAAGTTTAGAAGAGTTGTTGTGCACTTTGTAGTTTAAATAACGCAGGTCAATTGAAGTTTTGAAGTGTTTGAAAAAATATCTCAATTTTCTGGTATGTCGAATAAAGCAATTTTAATTCGAATACAGTATCTTAATTAGAGTAGTCGTGGGTTAACAAATGGCGCTGAGACGTAGGCGAAAGATATAAAAACAAGTAACTTGATGAAATAATGATATATGTAACAATAATGGTTTCAGAATTACTGTTTTTACATGTCATTTGTTGCGTTGTGTGTGAGGAAAGTGAGAAGGCGTCTTCAAGGAAGTATTGTGAAAGCGGCTAAGATGTCTAAATAAGGAGTTGATCTAAATGTTGATCCTGAAGCTGATATTATCATTATCTCTATTATTGCATGTAGCCACTCGCCACCTAATTTAATGAGACATTAATCATTCAGAATGAGTTATATCGGTTGAATACTGTTTTACAATTTATTTATTTAAATACGGTACATTAAGACAAAATCAACTTAATATTATGGCATGCTTTTATATAAACGAGTTCATTGATTTTTTTAAAATCCTGTAGAAAATGGTAACAAAGAAGAGAGAACAAAAATAATAATGAGACAAACAGATTAAGGATCTTCACAAAGTCCTCTAATACATGTTTCATTAAATAAACAATCCTTATCGGCTTGACATCTTAATCTACAATTCGGTGGTTGTCCAGCTGAGCTCGGATCACAGCTACAAAATGCTCGGCCATTAAAACCTCTGCAAATACTGTTAGGACCGCATGGGGATTTAGGTTTGCATGGGTCAGTTATCATTACGATTGTTGTTGGGAACTGAGATTCTTCGTCTTTTATCTGTTCACATCCAGCAACAGAGTAAGGATTTCCCTTAAATTTTTTTCGACATAAGCACTCAGAATATACTCCACTCTGGAGATTAGCATTCGCACGAACAATATCGAAGAAAAATGCTTCATTTTTGCCTGTTCGGGGTGAATTCCTGTATTGTTCAATTTCTTCGTAAGGAACAGCTCGGCATATTGTATTTGGTCCGCAGTTCAATTGACAAGGATGATTCCTTATTTCCGGTACTGGTTTTTTACATGAAAAATGGGGATCACCCTCCAACCCTTCTGGACATTTGCATTTCGCAACATGATTAAATACTTCACATATAGCTGTTTCACTACACATCCATGAGCATGGGTTGAGGCATTTATTTCTTTGACAAACTTGATTATCTAGACAATCAAAATCATCGTTGCAGATGTTTTTTACCTGTCGGCGACAATTTGGAGGAAACCCTCTGGTATCCGGAGCGCATTCGCAAAACACTTGTCCATTTGAAATCTTACATATGCTATTTGGACCACAAGCATTACAAACTTTGATTTCGTGTTCCTGTGGGTCAGCTGTTGAAGTGCATTTGACATAAGGGTCTCCTCTGTATCCTTTCTCGCAGTAGCATTGTACATCGTTTCGGCTCCCCTTCCCCCTCAAACGACATTTTGCATTTCGGCCACAGACTGTATAGCTACATAAACGTCGTTCTATATCCGATTCTGATGATGGTGAATCTATTTCAGGGACTTTCGTAGGCGGCTGAATTCTAACACATATTGATCTAGGATCTCCAGTATGACCCCTGGGACATACGCACATTGGTCCGGAAAAATAAGGATGCATTTCGCAAAGTGCATTAGTACCACAATTTGATGAACCGCATACTGGCCCACTGACCTCAGAAGACGGTTTACATCCTTTGTTTCCTTTACTCATATATGGATTTCCTTTGAAGGAGTTCAGGCATTCACAGAATGGCGTATGGTTAATTACGAAACACCGACTATTGTCTCCACAAAACTTAATTTTCCCTTCACA
>JAQGAA010002711.1:0-12126 GCA_034696425.1 Isotoma viridis | reverse complement strand
ATAGAATTAATGCAGTTGAGTTGTCGAATATATGAAAATGTCACT
Source organism: Isotoma viridis (assembly GCA_034696425.1). Lineage (NCBI taxonomy): Eukaryota > Metazoa > Arthropoda > Collembola > Entomobryomorpha > Isotomidae > Isotoma > Isotoma viridis. Next base: position 12,081 of record JAQGAA010002711.1, on the reverse strand, counting down.
ACACTGGGAATAATTCTGGAAGCCACATCATGTGTGACTACGATTAATAGGTTGTGGTATTATTAATAGCTTCAAGTAAGTGGTGTTGTTTTTCAGTTCATTTATCTTTTCTCTGTCCAGGTGAACACTGCTCTTTAACGATTGCATAACTATTAATAATTTTTTAAGTCGTGATTACATAATGACATATTCAGCAAGGACTCGCCTGGTACTTTATTTGTTATCATTGAACAGCTCTTTGTAGTCTCGCATGAAAGTATGTATTTTTTTTAGTAAACTGAAGAGTTTGCCGTTTTTTACTTCAAGTTAATTTCATGAACGTTTTTAGGTGAAATAAGTCAGTTTAAGAAATCTTGTACAGTATATAATTCTAATAATATTTTATTTTTTAGTAACCAACATTTAAATGTCGTTGAATGAAAAGTAAATATATTTTGTTTAGTTCAGTTAATTTGAAATTCAAAACTTTAAATAATTTCTTTAATCGAAAATTTAAAATGATAATATCGTTTTGTTATAAATTTCATAGCAGCTTACCATCTTTAAGCTTTTAAGCACTCGACAACGCAACGTCTTTTTAAAAAGGGAAAAAATTTATACGAAATGAATCAATACACACACGCTTCATTCAGCAAATAAAACATACACGGTTCGTTTAATTGGTAATTGCTTCGATATAGGAATCACAATAATCACACAATGTATTTTCCGATCTCTTTTATGTGATTCTTATAAAAAACAAACTCAAACCATTGCATTGCTTTGATACCCATTATGAGGGCAAGAGTTGGCTCTTGAGCCATTTTAAATACAAAAGCCATTCGAAAAAGTTATAATGGCAGGTACTTGACCTGACAAGCAAAGGTATTCCAATCTTCTAACCATATAACCCAATGATTCTAGCACAATCAATGGTATTCACCTTGGTAGTGCTATGCAATAATAATTCATTATTTGTAAGTTACACTGATTGACAATTGGAAAACCGATTATTTGTAAATAGGAATTTGTTAATGGCTGAATGACGCTAAAGAATACTAGGCAAACTGCCAGCGGTTGGCCAACTTAACATTTGTTTTGAGTGGTTTTAGTCACATTATATTTTTTACCAATTGTCTGAATGCTCATGAATGCAACTTATGCTCATACACTTATATTGTTTAACATATATTGAATTTACGATGTTTTTCCAGTACCGTGATTCTTGATGAGATTATATATTTTTTTACGCAACCATTAAAATTTATAGTCTTTCTCTTTTATCTCATTCAAAAATCAGTGGCCATTAAATAATTCGTTTATTGTATGCTATTACAGTTAAAAAAGTGATTTATTAAATATACTTTTAGTAATACTGCAATAATATAACTTGATGTCAAGCTTTTTAGATATAAGTCATATTATAAATTATAAAGTAAAGAAGGTACCTTACATTTTTAATGAGATCGTATTAGTCCAGGTATTTGTTGTCTTCAATATATACGACTATCAAAAACAAACACAAGCAAAAAAATATGTATTTTGCATGTTTGAAAGGTTTAATTTAGGTATCGTATGAGTCAAAATCAGCAAAGCGTACATTCATACCTTAAACTGAGTCGTAATGTCGAGACCTTTTGTTTTTGAGGATAACGAAACTGAAACCGTGAAATGTCAAACCTTCTGAGAGAAGTGCGGATCATTCATTCGTAGAGTTAATCTTGATGTGTGGAGAATTAAACGATTGAGTAAACAATCATAAAACAATCTACGGTTTGTACTGAAGCCATTAAATTTTCTAAAAACAGAAAAACACAAACATCGACTGTACACGAAACTGTATGAAATATACAAATATATGCTAACACTATATACTAATGATTATAAATAATTCTACGGTGTGAGCAGGGTGATTGAGTTGCCGTTGCTTTGGTCTCATGTGTCTCCATGAAACTCTCCTTGTCCTCATTTATTCCTTTGAAAATACAGTTGGAATAATATGCAAGGGATCACGTAGTTATAATTGATTTTAATTTCCGCAACAATGAATCCAGTAAAACCACAAGCCAATACATGGGAAAGAGTTGAAACAGAAAATCTGAGCTTGTTCACTAAATACAAAGTCGAATAGTTATTAACACATGACATGTAATGTGTTAAAAACAACTGCTCTTTTCAATCAGTTTCTTTCTCATTAATTGCCCCCAGTCATTCCTTTGATTTTGTGATAAACAGTTTTGATAAAATTAATTTCCTCTTCGTTCTGCCACAGAGATGTTTCGTGGAAATCCTGTAATTTTTTTTAACCCTTTTCTACCTAGGGAAACATTTTACATAAGGAAGATAATATTTTTATCTTTATTACGAGTCCAAAGCTTGGCATGAGCTTTGGGATGAAGATGTGAACAACTCAAGAATTGCTTAAAGTCTTCAAAAGCAATAAAATTATGCAATTTCACTCGGCTACTAAAAATCTGCCAGATTTTATAAGTTCAGATGTAAATTAAATTTTACAGGGTAGAAAGAAAACTCGTGTTGAAATGATAAAAATTCAGATTCGGTATGAACATTTATAAAGGGTTGAGTATTAAGGGAAGTGAACTGCTTGGATTATTTTATATGAAATACAGAAGCTCTTATCCGTTTAATGTATTTTATGGGAACTTTTTATGACAAAAAAGGAGTTTATTTTGGCCTATGTGCTTCATACAAATCAAGCACTTTTACCAATTTTACGTCTTTTCTTCAATTTATGAACAGAAACTTACCATTCAGAACCATTCAGAACATCAAATTTGCATTATAACGTTCCATGTGTTTCTAATCGATGGGCAATTGAATTACAATTAAGTGCTTACTCTGTTTCTCTAGTTTTTATATAAAACTACCTAAGTTTTGGATAAAAGAACTTGATACTCCTAACTTTCTGATATCTAGCTGTAAATTTTCGGTTTATATTCTTTTAAAATGTCTCTTCCTGCCAGAAAGATTTTTAACGTTTTCAATCTTTATGAACATCATTAAAGCTTAACATTCAATTTCCAAAAGCTATGGCTATGAGAAGGATTAACTTAAAACATTTAGAGCACTGTGAGCCTATAGGCCCGTTTTCAACTTAAATCGCCACATTTAAATACTTTAAAAGAGTATCATATCAATCACTACATTTATGCAATCTCAACAAACAAAAGTCATTCTGTGGGTGGTAAAGAAAACAAATGAGAAGTCAAGTTGATTCTCAAATCTCAAATTTACTGGCCTTAGGTCAAACACTCAATTTGTTAGAGTATACCTCTGTTTCATTTTGTGTACTTTTACCCAGGTGGGCCTTGTTCATAAGGGCTCTAGAAAATAAACGAAATAGCTCATCTATACCTTACTTCTAAATGGAAGATGACACTTGGCTAATACTCTTTCAAAATTTTAAATTTTATTTCAAGTGCTCTTTGGCTCCGGACGTGAAAAGAAATTTTAAAAGCAAAGTTTTGTTCCGTGCCGTATTTTTTATCTTGTAACTTTAATGTAATAATATTATATTATGAAACTTACACTTACCATAATAAACCTATCATCGGTTTTATCGGCAAGGTAAATCTTTCCATGCGATGCATCATCATCATACCAGTACATATATTATATATATAAACTGTTGCTGCTATGTAACTCACTTAAACATTCATTTTTTTCAAATAGTAAATGTAAATAGGATGAGTTTAGAATTGAAAGGTTTTGTTGTGACGATGTAGTAAAAATGGGTGATGACAATTTATTATTATGAAATGATGATGCTGATGGTAAAGCACAGGAATGGAGGTAAATAAAGACCCATTAACTACTAGGACTCTTGAAAGATCTTCAATCATCTCAATCTTTCTAAATACATTGTATTGAGGTTTTGGTAATGTTATAATATGTTGCTTTGCTCCCTGTGTGGTACAACACTTTCGAAATGTTAAACCACTTCACCCCTATTTGACTCTGTAAAGTCAAAACGTAACCGTAATTCCTCTTATAGAAACTCAATATTACATTTCTCTCAATTTCTTTGGGTACGAGCTTCACAGCATTCCAAAAGTACTCCGTGATAATTTTTCAGGGACAAGTATAATAATAATACTGATGATATTCTATTTATTAAGTAGGATTTAAATTGATTTATGTATTTTAATCTCAATGGCTTTGTATTCATTGCAGCAATTTGTCTCTGTGTTCATTCCGACAGGTATATAAAATTCTTTTGGTTTGATATAAGTGATTGATACTTTCTAAGAAATCTTGAATTTTACGATGCAGCAGCAGCATTTACTCTGTTGTAAGAGTTCCGTCTTGAAGAGAGATGTTCTGTATTTACCCTTCCATTAGCTTCTTTAGACTTTTTGAATGATTCAAAAGAGAAGGACTGGTTGAGCTTTTGCTTCTTATGTATAAAAAATACATTCAATTTTATTTTATTTACTCTGGTTCTGATTGATTGATGCGTCTTCTAAGAATAAGTCCCATTTCAAGTAGACAGTAGAAAAACACACTGTCTTCAAAGTTACTACTATAGATGAATTATCATAATAATTTCATATCATTATACAAAGGTTGCCTGAAGCGTTTTAAGACATGCAATAGAGCAATAAGCATGAGAACATATATTTTCTGGCATTTACTGACCAAGGACAAGATTGACTCAAAAGCTTATTTTATGAATGCAGACTTGAATAGATTTTAAAAAGTCCTATTCAACTCCTTACACACATAATAGTAGTTTTTTGAATTTATTAAAAGTGTGAAATTGACATATTATATGTCAACGTCTTGTAAATTTTTACCCTTATATTTGTTCCTGAATTTTAATCTTATCAACAAATACTAAAGGCACGCGTACAATACACACGTTGAATCCAGGGGTTGGGTTTTTCTTTATTGTACATTGTTGACATTTTACAATCAATGCAAAGTTTGCCTGAGATTAAGATATTCTTTGTATAACAAAAAGGGTTGATCCTGGAAATTGACGTTCCATTCCTAGCAGAATGAATGAGTTCCCATGAAACAAAACGCTCTTGCCCGTGCCCGTCGTTGTCCTACTGTAATAAACTAAACTTTTGCTTTATACACGATTCTAATCTCATGCGTATAATATATGCATCCAGCTTCCAGAGTGAAATGAGAACTTAATTTAGTATTTTGATTCTGCGGATAAGCCGTCTCAGTGACTGTTGAAGTGTCAGTCAGACCAATTCAAATTGGATTTAGTAGAAAGGAAAACATGAAGTAGCCAAATTACAAAATATGCTAAATAAGCTAGCACGTCGCACCAGTAACCAAAGAATCTAACCACTACTTCCTATATAACCATTGTGTCAGATAATACAAAGGTAGTCTCTCTAGTACTTGTCGACTGTTTAATATTACGAACCACGAGAGTATACAGATAGGGAACAAAGAGTTGGAGACAAAGGGAAAGAGATAATCCATTGTATTCATCATTCGTGTTTGTAATAATCCTGTGAATATTTATTAGACAAGTGATGAAGATGAAACAACTTGGAGTGTGAATGCATTTGACGGATAGTAGAGATTTGCCACCAACCAGCCAAGAGACTTTCCTTTTAATACTATTATATATCTGACCTTTCTCTCTCTCATTCTTCGTTTCAATTTAAACTTTGAACTGTTTGTACTTGTTAGATCTTGTTTATTATTTGGATTTATTGTTATGAAATCGTTTCCACGCATCACATCAGAAGAATGTAATCATTGTCACAAGACTTATTCCAATGAGACTAGTTCCCTTCATCAATGTATACTGAGAATCTGAGACAGTGATGACGAGGAAGTGAATGAATCCATGGGTTTAGTAATCAGAGGAGTAGGGTTGTATTTGAATATGATTCAGTTAATGCAGGAAAGGGTGAATCCAATCCATCACCTAATCTTTTTGATCCGATCGGGTATTTTATTGAATTTAAAACAGTATGCTTTCTGTCCTGTTTGAGCTAAAATGATTATGTTTGTGGATTTGTTTGATTTTTAATTGAATTGAATAATGACATTATGTAAATACGAAAATAAAAGTGCTAATATTTCAGCAAGTTATGTTATTATATGCTCAACTCATTATTGTTTTGGAAAGGAGAAATGCCTAGGTTTAGTTACTGCTGCTTAACCATATGCAAATGTATTGAATACCAGTTATTTTTAAACTTTAAATAATTGTGTTGCCTTATAAAAGTGAAGAGATAGATCAAATCAAATTGCATTAAACATTGACGACTTTTATTATTTCTAAATTTTAAACTCACATCATTGTACTTTATACACACATAAGCTCCAAACTACAATAAATATTCTAGAACCAGCAATAATAATAATACGACTGATATTAGATTGGCCAACATTTTTTACAATATTACAAGAGGACTGTAACGAAATAAAAATTTACATTGAGACTTTAATGTATATACATACAATATTACATTTATACATTGACTTTTAATTAAGTATTTGTCAACACTTATATAACTAGCTGTGGCATGCGTTCGTTCATAATCATCCACTTCAAATTTGATTTTGAGTAGCTAATTATTATTAACTTTAATAATTTTAATCTTAAGTTGCTAATCTAATGAGACATGTGGATAATTGACATTTTTTAAAGCAATAAGTAAATACATGAGGTAAAATCGTAAGGTATTTTTATTTTATTCTCATTACTACACAACCCAAAGTTTTAAAGATTGATTAAATTTTATCATATATAGAAAGCTTGAAACAGTATATATACGAAGTAGCCTTTAATAAAATACAGTAAACCTATAAGCTAGAATAAAATACTAAACATGTACTTTCTATCCATTCCCAATAATTACTCCACGGTTTTAAGTCTATTTTGGCCTATTGAATTTTTATACAATCTTAAAAGCCCCTGATGAAATGAAATTGAAAAGCAAACTATAAAAGTTCATTGTGATTACCATTTTATTAGCCTACTTCCTTAAACGGAACGGGTAACTTATGGATGTATATGCTTACACACATATTGAACAAAAATACTGTATTATATAATCTCATTCATTGGTTTTGGTCTGGTTGGACATAAACGGAATTGAATAGCTAGTTTCATTACCTTTAAGCAATATTATAACCGTTGAAAGGATTCAATTCAATACATTTTTCACAAATTACCTACACTTAATGCTTAAATGAATACTAGTTTCCACTCGAATCTAACTTCTTTTTTTTATTCATAAAATTATTTTATCCTAACCATCCTCTCTCTTCAATTGAATTGAATGATACACAAAAGTATTTATTATGCTCAAGGGGTTTGATAATAGACTTTCAAAAATCACAATTGTATTGCAGCTTTTATATCCATTAAACTACTTTATTCATCTCTTTCACATATAGTTGCGAGTTTTGTAGAGAGAACAAACACTGACTATACAATATGGACAATGGTAACTTAAACTGTTGACTTGTGGTTGCGAAAAAAAGGGGTGAAAGGTTTATTTACAATGTGTTTTTACAATGTACAGGCATACTGCCTACCTATTCATTGAAGACTCTTCAACATTATGATTTAAACCTGATAATAGTTACATAATAAAAAATTTCATATTTTGTAAGATGCATCTTTTTAATACTTGAAATTAAAATTGTCATTGGAATAAATATAATTACGTTCTATGGCTAATATTTGGATTCTTATTTATATAATAGTCTGAACTGGAGTGCATTATCTTTCATAGTATATTATCAATGTTAAAAGTAGCAATAGGTGATAGAAATCATTCAGAAAAAAACCCAACTCGGAACAAAGGGGATGCTTCTCAGCAAGCTACTTCAGCCTAGGGGTGGATTTTACTCATTTTACCAACTGAAGGTGAATGGAGAAACAAGGATTTCTTCATGAACAAATCAAACCTTTGTAAATGGACATATTCTACAGAGAATGTTACAATTTCTAAATTCTTACTTGGGAAAGGATACATTTTACTCTGAATAGGAGGCCCTATCCGAGCCAGAGCAAGAAGTAGGCGGAGTCCCACTTTCACGTTCAATAGTGCCCATAATATTACTCTCATGCTGAGACCCTGAGCCAGGTGTGTCAGGACTAGCGTTGTTAACATTTACACAACTATTACCACCGTTATTATGATGATTGCCACCACCAACATTTCCTAAATTAAGTACTGCAGCAGATGACATGGCTGCAGCAGTTGCTGCACTAACTAAAGGGATCGGTCCACCCGGGTTATTTCCTCTGTAAAAATCTCCTGGATGAGGTAACCCCGGAATAGAATATGGTAACAATGTTGGTAAATTAAAACGCCTATTAGCTAGATGATTTGGATGAAACCTTGCTGCGGCTGCTGCAGCCGCTGCTGAATATGGCCCAAAAAATGAAAATGCTGAAGATGGACTTTCACCCCCACCAGTTGGACTACCATCATGTCCACTGTTATTATGATTGTTATTACTAGCTATTGTGTTGTTATTAATATTACTATTATTATTACGATTTGGGCTAGATTTACTTGGGATGTGGTGGTGATTATTGTTATTAATATGATTGTGGTGATGGTGGTGATTTTGGTGACTTTTTTCAAAAGCGTGCTCAATTAATCTCTGAGAATCCATAGCCAAGTCAACAGGACCTGGGGGACCTCGAACGTGTGCTGTAGTCGTTGGGGAGAAACAGGATCGAGAAGATCGATGAATTTGCTGTTGCTGTTGTTGAATGATTTGGTTAACCGACATAGGGTTTTGATTGAGTTGATGATGAAGTTGTTGGTGTTGATGGGCAACAGCAGCTTGATGTTGGAGAAAGAGATTTTCTGACTCACTGGCTGTAAGTAATACCTCAATAGCTTTTAAAACATCACCCCCAGTTTTTGCTAAAACCAAATCTATTTCTGATCTAGATTTCGTGGGAAATACTCTTAGCAAAGTGTCCACTGCTGGAGAAGGTGGGCTTTGACTTTGCCTTCTGGGGTTAAGTGCTTTCCGACTTCCTTTACCAGTTGGCGTATGCAAATTTCCATAATGAGGTTTGGATACTGGACCATTAGTATTAGGGGTTTTTATCATTCGAGGAACATGTCTGCCTACTCTTAGTCCCTCGGCTGCTAGAGCACGTAAATATTTATTTTTACTATTACTATGACCATGTCGCTCTTCTTCTTCTTCAGGATCGGAAAGGTTCATCTTTCCATTTCGCTCTGAATCAGCTTCTTCTATAGTATTTCTAGAGTCATCCTTGTCCGAAAGGGTTTCATTCATGGTTTTTGTTCCCTTTGACGGGGAATACCTGTCTGGGCTGTACCTACGATCTCTTGTTGCAGAAGTTTTCATGTCAACTGCAACTGAATCTGGGCTTTGAACATCTTCTCTGTGGGGGCTGGTTTGATAATCTTCTTTTAAATCCCCATGTACATTGTAGCCTAGAGTTTCATCTCCGTCCGTGAGCTCGTCGTCGCTATCCAGCTTTTGTCTTTTTGATTCTGATAATATTAATAAGTCAACTTAGTATTATAAACTTAGCAATGTAATAATATAGGATTAAGCATTTTTAATTTTTAGCTTGAGCAGTAAGCTTAAGCATAATATGTTTGCTGTAGAGACCCTAATATCTAATTTGATTTACATTTAATGCAGGTGCTGTTGTTACAGAATTAGAACTCAAAAAGCGAAAAAGCATGGCATTTGTCAATGGTACAGCTGTATCATTTGTAATTTTATTGGTATTTCTTATTTTATTTATGAGGGTTAACTCTCGGAGGCTAAAATGTCCTGCTGAGCTAGTTCGAATAGGGCAAAAGATTGAATTACATGCTATTCTATACTGGTAGTGAGAGTGAGAGCAAAAGCTACAAAATATAACAACTGTAACTGCTTGCTTCTACACATTTTTATATCTAAAAATCATTCAGTTACTAACTGTGCATTCAACTTATCTGAGCAAACTATACCTATATGAAATTTGAAATCTTATGCTCCGTATATTTTTCTGTAAAAAACCAAATACTTAATCTAAACTTCGAAATACCTTGATTCATCTGCTGAATGTTTCAAAAAATATTTAAGGTTGCAAATATATGAAAATGTTGACGAAAATCGCTCAGCCCAAGATAACTACATAACAGACTACTGTTAACTTTCTTCAGTTGAAACTTGACAACGTCAATAAAATCTCATACGCTCAAATATCAGTTGAAGTACGTATCAGATATATCTAAGTATGTGAAGGTGATGAAAGGCAAAAAGTATATTAAATAGAAAGATATTAGTTCTTTCGTATAAAAGGAAAGGAGTGACAAATAGTCTCTTTCATACTAAAACATTTTATCAGATCGCATCTAATATGATTCTAAAAGGATACCTCCACACCGGATTCAGCTACTTGTAAACTTTTGTGATTCCGATTTCAATCCTCCTACTTCAGTTCAAGTAGAGATTTGAATTTGTTTGAATATACAAAAAATTGAATTTTCTCCTGTGGATTACTTTCATCCTATAGCAAGTCTACTTACTTTGATACTTCACAGTTTATTTATTTTTTATAATAACGGATTTTGTATAATCGCACATACTACGAAAGTCTTTATATAACTTGCATGTCAATTTTACAATAAAAGCTTTATAAAGGTCTTGATGCAAGCGTTTGACTTATCATGTTGCGTGAATATAGCTCAACTATACAGCGATTGGTACAATATTAGTAAGTGGTTGTAGGGTGAAAAAAAAGCTAAATAATGTCACTTTATGCGATTGTACTTTATTTGTATGGCACCCTTGCGGTTCTGACTTTTGTAAAATTCTACAGATCAGAAGGGGACATGGAATGCAATATATTGAAATTGAAACGTGAATCTATTTAAATTGAATAAGAACATCCAGTTTGAACTGAATAAATTCTTTGAAAAAGCACAATAACTTTCTAAAACTTCTATCCTTTCCTATCCTACCTCTTTCTGGTGTCATCTTACTCACCCGTACGTCTAGTAAGCATTCCGATCTTGATACATAATAAACTATCCATAAACCGTCTGGTCTAGTCTTAGCCAACAACATTCTTAATAAGTTTATTATATAAGACAAATACGGTTATACATGGTAGGTAAACTGTAATAAATTCAGCTATCTAGTTCGACGTTTTCATCATCTATCTTTAAAAAATTTCATTTAATAATCTTGAGGAATTTCTTGACAAGATAGAAAACGAAATGAAACCTTAATTGCCAAAGCTCAAGACACATAATACTTGAATAAGGCAGACTTGTACCCAGACTAGAGACCTTACTCGTATAATTCAAATTTATATTTAATTTACAAAGCAAGTAATATAGTTTTAGTAGTTCATCATTTATAGATCCCAAAGCTAGACTATCACACTAATGCTTACACTTTAATACTTAGAAATTCTGCCAAAATATGTCATCCACACACATGAAATCTTCATTAGATCAAGAGAGATGAGTAATATAATAATCCCTGAGAGCCAAGCAAAAACCCATAAATTACACTTCTCATTTAAGTAAAATGAAGCTGTTTTCACCCTTCTATAATTTTCAAACACAGTCAACACAACTAGTCAACAGTCTCCTATAGTTTTATTATGAATGAGTGCAAATGACTAAATACAAAGAAAGAAATTAGAAAAATTCCTTTGGAGTTCCTAAAGAGAGACACACTACGGTTTGTCTCTAGAAAGATAATATAATATGGAAATTTGTATGTTTCTCTCCTTGTGTTTCAGACATGTGCCATACTAAATGTATTATACCCCCTCGAAGATACACGATTGTATGATGATATGATCGGGTTCACTAAATTCAAGGGATCCCCTTCGTTTTCGTTGCCTTTCTGAGTGTCAAAATCATTTGCTCTTATTAAGCTACACTGAGCACAAAATTATCATGAACTCGAAACCAACGGTAATTTCCAGAGATTTACTCAGTTATTTATTTACTAAGTCTAACTTTTCTCAACTGCCATAAATTAACTTGTATTCATCTAATATGTTCAATTGGGAGAGGATAAGTTGGAAAAAGTTTTCGTTAATGATGTTAATGTTCATGATATGGGCGGATTTTGAATGCTGTATAT